>JAOPUG010000152.1:7266726-7281312 GCA_027564375.1 Micropterix facetella
ACAACAAGAGACATTATTTATATTAAAAGAAAGAGACTTTCAAAATAAATCGTTCGAACAACAAATCAAAGATAGAAAATACAAAAAAATAAAATTATGCTTTTCTCAATCTTTCAAGCCGGAAGTCCCATCGGAACGGGAAACCCGGACAAGAGGTAGCAACCAAGTCATCTACGATACAATGCAAAGACACGACCAACACGGGAGGAGCAGAAAACGACCCGGATAAAGACTCAAAATGTTTAAAATTTGTAAAATAGGTCGGATATTAAGTATATTTCCCTATACTAGCCCAAGATTAAGCACCATGCTATCCACACACACTACTAAAAACATAATATGTTAAATTCAAAGTCGCAAATTAAGTTTTTTCACAACAGGCCGCCCAGGACAATCGAACTTAAAGTGACTGTAGCGACTGCGCCACGTAGCATTTCAGGTGGCAAGGATAGCGGGCCACTACCACACCCCAAGTCGGTGTGCCAATACCGAATAATTCGCAAGGATATTCATTACGCTCCAAAATTCCTAATTTACAAAACGAAAATTTTGCGCGTTCGCCGCGCGGCGCCGTGCCGTGAGATTCGTAAAGCCACGTGAGATTCGTAAAGATTCGTGCCGTGAGATTCGAAAAGACAGGTGGCGCCGAGGAGCTGCCATATCGATTTAAAACAAAATCATTAATCTCGTCGCGAATTAATGCTTAGAAATGGGAATTCTTCCTTTTCTCGGTGTGCGAGCCCTTGCAATGACAAAGAAGATAATTTAAATATGTAAATTCAAGGCCGGCTACTGGATCAGTACTCTCATATATCCTGGCTCGCTTCGATGCATCTGCAGGGAGTTTTATCTACGTCCACCGCAAGCAAGCTAGCCGCGGTCTCGTAGGGAGGAGTCCAGGAATCCCAACGGCGCGAGTGGATAGCCGGAGTTTTCTCGCTGCGAGAGACTGCACCTCGGTTCTTCAGATTCAGGTGAATGGCTGGCGCCCTGATGTCTTCAGCGTATTCATAACCATTCTATCAGATATTTTATCATTTGTGCCTGAACTCATTTTGTCATTTGATTTTTTGAACCGAGATACGTGACAAAAACAATATCCTAAATTATACAAATTTCAAATATATTTGACTGTTCTTCGCATGTCCTTATGAACATACCTACATTAAAGCATGACCAGCTAGCTAGTCGCTTTTCTGTTCCGCCGCTGTTTCACTAAATGGTAATTTGCCGAGAAGTCGTTATCTCACAACTCCACAATCTGGAACAGATGAGACAGGATTTTGCAGCAACTCCGACGCCCACTACGGCGCTATTTAGTTTGGCAGGAATAAATGGACAGATTTAAAAATATTTCCGAGAGATATCAGAGATGTTATCAAAGTATAATATCATTAGTCATAAATGCACAATATAGGTTCCACTGAAAGGTTCCGGAATTGGCCACTTAGATAAACATTTTTTTAGGAATAATCACATTTGAGAATTGAGTTTTTTGGTTGTAGAATATAGTTTGTTTCATCGAAATGTCATCAGTTTTTCCATTGTGGCGTAATTTAAAACAAATCCTTGTCTGCACTACGATAGATTTAACTGGAAAATATTTCGCTGCATGATTTTCAACGAGTTAAAGTGTAACTTGACAGCTGATAAGAGACTGGCTCGGTTTCTAACTGCTTTTGGTGATGAAGCACCAAGCAAGACGACATTATATAGATAGTTTGTAGAATTCAAACACGGTCGTGGCAATCTCAGTGAAGAATTTCGTGTAGGTCGCCCGTCCCCCGCTATCAGTAAAAAAAATATAGATGATGTGTGCCGTATGATCAAAATAGACAGACATGTGACCCACCCTGAGATTCGAGCCTCCTTAGACATAGGTATGAGTTAGGTACGATCAATATTACATAAACATTTGGCTCTGAGGTAGCTGTGCTTGCGGTGGATCTCAACAAATTTGACTGGGGTTTGAAAAACGCGACGCGTCATTTGTTGAAATGCCATGATTACCAGATTCAACGAAGGATCGTAAAATAAGGTTTGGAAAATAGTAACAGATAACGAAACATGGATTTATAGCTGCGACACTGAAATATAGCAGAAATCTCTGGATTTGGGTCTTTCAAGATTACCCAAACCCAACCGAAGTGGTGTGAGAGCAAAGTGCCGCGAAGAGGATGATCGCTTCTTTTAAAGAAAATTGGACACGTGGCTAATATTGCTTTGGAAAATCATTGTACCCTGAATACTGATTGGTACACGAATATTTGCTTGTTGGAAATTATTGACGATCTCCGTAACAGCAACTGACTAAACGCAGCACACAGTGGCTCCGTGCTCTAAAGAGGGCGGTCATAAGTCTTGGCTCTTTTATTATCGGTTCAAATTGTATGTTTTCATAATTATTTCGAGTTCGATTCGAGGTTGCATACGACTAACGGATTCAATGTTGATCCTCTCGAAATACTCGTTGAAAAGCTCGGGCTATGACTTGGTGTTGTTTTATCAAGCAAATGAGAATAACCTTCAATTTTTATATAATTTTATCTCATCAGGCGGTTTAATTACTCCGGCTTCAGCCGGCAATCACTTATACGTCTTCGTAATGTTTCCCAGTGGAGAGATCCCTTGAAGACAATGACATAACGTCTTTTCGTTTAGACAATGGGAAGAACTAATTATTTTTTATATGTTTTTGTTTCATCAGGGAGTTTAACCACCTCAGTTTCAATTGACGGTCGCATAGGTGCCTTCGCAGTGTTTCCCATAGAAACGCTTTTTTTAGGACTTGGCTGCAGCGAATTTTCTTTACGACACCGCAGATAACCCTTCAATTTTTTTCAGTAAATGTGCGATTCTCAAATTGCTCAAAATTTGTTTCCTAGTTGACGGTTGAGCCTTAAGTGGCTCGATACCATTTCTCTGTGAAACGATCCTTAAGGGCAATGACTTGTTTTTTTTTCATGCCAAGGGAGACAACCGTTATTGTATTTCTCACTCGTATCGACGACCGCGCATTGTGACCTACTCGAGTGGTTTTTTCTTCGCTGGCTATTAAACTCGGCTTAGCCTGTATGTAGGAAACTCCAACAGCCACTTGCTATTCTTGCGCAAGGGATGCTGTTTTTAATACCACTTCAGGGCATAAATAAACGCCATCTTCCAAGTGTGTTTTTATTCGGTGCATTTGCACGCATCTCGGTCTGATTTTTATTGCTTCTGTTTTCGGCAATAGAAGGGCAGTTTTTTTCTGCATTATTTGTAGACAATAAATTTATCGTTTTGAAACTGGTATGAAGTAATTTGTTAAGGATATCGATTACACATTTGTATGTCTCGATGAAGTCTGTACTGAGTATCCCGTCGAAATCTATTTGTAGAGTACATATATGCATATTTATGCGTTCCCCAGCTGTCCTATATCAGCATAAAAACTTTCAGAGATAAGTGCGGTCAGGGATAAACTTGTGCTTATCACAAAGGCTGGTAAGTGGGTCAAAAACTTTTTGACGGATGGTCTATTGAACCCCATGGCCCTTGCCCCTGACGTGCCTTCTGGGGTGCACATAAAGACTTCTGGATTCCTTTTCAGGAAATTATTGGCCCAGTCGTATCCTGCCAATCTAGTCGTTTTGTCAAAATTAGGTCTTATTTTAATACTTTCCGCGAGATGAAATGCCATTTCTCTAAGATTTTTTATATTTAGAGGAAAGAGGCGGCTCTCTAAAAGTAAGATGTGATGCACTAACTCATTTTTTTGCTCTGTAGTAAACACCATTTTATACTTTCCCAGGCCCTTCTTCGCACTATTCTGTACTGCTACTTGCCCATCCTTAACTTTGTCCACTCGACGACGAAGAGTGGTTGTTGGAATGCCAAACGTATCTGAAGCTTGTTTATATCCCATGGCATTGGACACAACAGCCTCGACCGCCTTCAACATCCCATCCTCGCTCCATTGTTGCCGCTCGGACTTTCTTTTATAGTTGCGAACCATTCCAGGAACTGTAACAAGATTTTAAAAAATACAATAATAATTTATTCCATCGGGGCAGAACGGCATACCGATCCGTTTTGCCCCGTCCGTTTTGCCCCTATATACGATGGAGTAAATTTGTCGAAAAAAATAAATAAAAATTGAGGTTATCCCGCATTGTTGTGGCACCCAATATTCACTAATAAGTTCATGCTGCGATATTAATACACTCTAACCATGTGCTATGATACATAGCAAAACAAGAGAAGTGATAATAGCAAGAGAAACTTTTTAAAAACTTACCTTTTTTACATAAATCACTGCAGCGGGTCGGAACACGTGCGCACGCCAAAATAGTCAAATGACAGTTGGCCGCCGTCGCGTTGCCAGTCAAACGCGAGCGTAAATTGCCAACAATACGACCAATGTTCATACACCGATATTTGAAAACCGTTTTGCCCCGATATGCCGTTCTGCCCCGACTTCCCCTACACGATGTTACATGATTCCGCACAAGTACTAAATCGCATTTTTAGAGAGGTATTCATTTTCTTCGCTGCTGTACACATGTTATGAGCCAAAGTCTTCATTTAAATAATGATTTTACCCCTCCTAATGAAAAGCCATATTTCGGCATTTTATATAAGGGAGAGTCTACCTACATAGCTTTTAAAAATGTTTATAAACTACTCACCAAATCAATGTAATAAAACACAGTAATATGTAAGAAATACGCTTCTAACAAAATAAAACAAAATAAAAAAATATAAAAAGTGTCATGGTATACCAAACATAATAAACAAACTATGTTGTACATAGCAGAGTCATAAATATTTTGTTCCGATATTTATGGCACATTCGCACATGCTTCATAAACCCATGCTTTGCAGTCTTCGTCAATTTTTTCCTATTTTATTGAAACTTGATAAAGCATAACCACAATTCTTAAATAATTCAACAATTCAGCAATTTTTTAGATAATACTTACTCCATGTCCCCTTCTTTCCTATTCTTAATCTGCCTTTTCCAGATTCTGCAATTGAATATTTTTCCGGATTTTTGCAATTGAATAATAACATTAATTTATGTTGTTTCAATTTACGGTGATTGGCTTATGTTTGGATAATGGCATATTTTGTGGATATTTCAACACTTTTTTGCATATGTTGGCATTTTTTCGTTCATATTTACATGCATAATTTCTTCTGTGAACTGGAGTTCAGAATGAAATACGTGAAAATAATATATAATAATCAGATTTTATTAGCTCAAAGCAATAAAATTGAACATAAATAAGCCAGAACAGAATTAAAACTTTCAGAAAATGTAGAACAATAAAAATGTAAATGAGAAAGGTAATCGAAATAATCATAATATGGTAAATGTCACAGAATAACAAAATTAATATAAAAAAGAAGGAGCATAGTCGTTTTTCTTTCAATTTAAGGGATCGCGAAGGAGTGCACTCCAGGCAATGAGTCTGTGCACCGGGTCCCGGCGACGGGTGAAGTCCTAAGATGCTATTCCGGGCGACAGCTACAGCTTCTTCCTCAGCAGTCAGCGATGCGGAATTATGGGGGCGTGTATGGGCTCGACGTCCGATCCGACGGCAGGCTGGTGCAGTGCTCACCCTCCGAAAGTCGCGCGCAAACGTGAAACTAGAAATGGATGTGTGAGTACCAGAAATCTTCGAACCCTACAAAACCATTGCTTGATTAAAAAATCACCCCCATTAACTTTGCCTTGATCTACCGGAATGCAGTGGTGGTTACAGGACACGACTAGGGTCTGATACGGACATCGGATAGTGCTGAAATCGCCCCAACAATTCCTATTTCCTCGATCCCTGCTGCGTTTCCAGCAGTTAAAATTATCGGCAGAAGAAGAATAACACAATGTATTACTGCTGTAATAACATTGGAAAAATTACACTTTACTAAGTTCCATAACCAATCCCCAAAAAAAGGCAAACTGGGCAATTTTGCCGAATGCGCCATTGTCGAGTCGATCGATTTAGCGCAATAAAGACGAATCGAATCGATCGAACCGGTGGCGAAAACTCGAGATTTTTCCGCCAAAACCAAACTTGTCATTTAGGGGAGGGGGCTTAAAATGCATGCATGCTGACGAAACCTCGAGAAGCCACAAACCGGACACACTTGAAATCTACGGGAAATGGGCAATTAACAAAAAAAGAAGTGATTTTTCTCAGTTCCCGCGGTTTTCATGTGCAGTTTTCGATCAAAATCAAATAAATCAGACGAGTCCGCCACTTCTGATTTTGCCCTCGGTCTTTCGGAAAATCTGCACAATTTTATTTCGGTTTCCCCACTTTTCTATCACTTTTCTACGAAACTAGGATTTCTATTGATCCTCGAAGTATTTTCATCCTAATTGATAGATCGCCAGCTACTCCTTTTATTATTATATTTAGAGCGCTATGCACTTCAACTAGAAACATTATTAGCAGAAACATTGTCGTTGAAATTCACTATCACCAGAAAAGCCAGAGGAGTGCATGTACACATGAAAAACTATTCCCTGTTTTTACTTCCAGGAGTCCCATTTCCCCTAAAATGAATTAAAATGGCGGCCGCTTCTATATTTCGAGCTCCATTGTTGAATAGGTGCTGCACGAACGCAAAAAACAAAACGACATGAAAATGTTTCCTAGAAACGTTAAATAGAAAAGATCGCGAACTTGATGTTCGATGGGTGTGATGCTGCTTTTGTAAAGTGCAAGTCACACTTTTAGGGTATAGTCAATTTCATGACATAATCCGATGTATAGTCAAGTTCTTTAAACGAGGCAACGGGCTCACTCTCATTATATTTGTATTACTTAACTGAGCTAGTGAACAATAAAGTGAACTAATTATGATAAAAAGTTTTAAAGCCTTCCATAAGTAATTTAGTATTGTGAGGAGTTTCAGAATAGCTGGTGGGGCCTATCAACGCTACAGCTATATAATACTTGGCTTCTAATGGTGGCAGTTTTCATATTCGTGTTTTTTTACTGTTTATCATAAGAAAGTATAATTTAAGAAATTATAATTTTATTATTTTCAATACTCATAACTATATCAATATGACTATATCTATAACCTTTTTATATAAGTACACAATTAATTTAAGAGTGGAAGAACAATAGAGTGGTAACAACAACAAAAGTAAAGAGTAATTTAAGAAAAAAAAATAACATAGGCAATGAAAATTATAGTATTTTAATAAGTTATAAATAAGATAATAGACTTTACCGTGTGAATTTTGTAACACCATTCACATTACAAACTTCTGGTGCTACACACTTCACGCGGTAAATTCGTTTTATCTTATTTATAATGTCAAACAACCGCGATAGTCTTCGATTTCATATTTTTAAACGTGTTAGTTTGAAGGAGCATGAACTATCACGAAATATAACAATACAATTGTTGTGATGAAATGTGTTGTCCAAACGACATACCTATTACATGGGATCCCATTTAGTTTCTGGATAAGGTCCGGGTTACGAAGATTTATAATGTGTATTCTATATCCAAAGTTCAAATTCAATATGAGAGGATACCAATGAGTTAAAAGGCAATATCGTGCTTTGGAGATTTTCGATTTAGTAATTATCATGCCATTATAATCCCAGCATCTTGTTTACCTTATCGACTACATTTTAAATGTGTTTCTTGAAATATATATCTGAATCGAACATAATTCATAAGTTCACGAGTGCTGGATATATGGTTTAGGTTTTGATACACTGCTTAGGTTATAACAAACAGGATGAGTGTTTTCTTTCAGCTCATGAAATTCGATTTTTACGTAAATGAATCTAAACAAAAGTTAGACAAGGAAGATTGGTTCATAAGGAAGGGTCCCAGTTATTAGTGTATTAATTCATTATTATCCATTTATTAGCAAATAATTTCGTGTCGTTCTTTTTATAACTAATTTTGTGCGTCGGTGCTTAAAACATACATATTACGCAAGGGTCAGCCCACAGTGTATTGAAATAGAAAAGTGTCGCAAAAAAAATCGATTTTGCTCAGAAACAAATGTTTCCCTTATTAAAACAGAAAAACTAAAATAACATTTTTATGTGGATGGATGAATATCTGTCTGAGTCATCGATATCTCAAGAAAGCATTACTTATCCGATGTGGAAAATTATTTTACTAATCTGTTTTACTCAGCAATGGGAAGAGCTGTTTAGGATCCATAAACTACATTAGGTTTCGTACACACAAACGGATGACTGAAACATCAATTTTTAGACAAAAAATCTGAAAGGAATGTGGCATTGATTTGGATAAAATATAAAATGATGCTTTTATTTTTACAAAAAAAATAATTTTGGGGTCTAAAGTACGCAGAAAGTGTCTAAAAAGGACATTTATATTTTCATATGCAATGTCATAAACGCAATAAATAGTCATTTCTCCGCGTCGATATTAGGCGCTCATATAAAGTGACGTAAGAGGCGTGGGCTCGCGTCACACGAGTCGCCTGCAAGGAATCTCGTGCGATACCGATTGCAAGGCTGCGTCTCGTTTGCAAGCGAACTCCTGGGGACGTGGGAAATAACGTAATCATGTCTAAACGCTTATGTTTTATGTTTACTTGATACTTCAGCGCTAACGCCAGTAACTCATCAATTATTTGTATTATTTTATTTATTACAATGAAAAACATATACCTGAAAATTGGGCTCTGCGCATTAGCCTTAACTATCGAATGCCGAGAACGGAAATTTGAATAGGCAATAGAAAATGTCAAATATACATTAAAAAAAAATAGATACATTAAAAAAAACAAAAAAATGATATTTAAAAAAAACTCAACAAAAAAACTAAATTAAATTAAAAAAATTGCAATATAATCAGATAATTAAAATGATAACAAATGAATACTGGATATAGCAATATTTCAAAATCTACGTAACAGGTAAACGAGGTCAGAAGCGCATAGAAAATATCCATCAATATAGTAAAGAAGCAGTTTGACCGTGGGAAAATGTTCCAATACTATTTTATTCACCTTTTTTATCCGAGAGTGCCCTAAACAGTTTGAAGCTAATATACAAAAAATATTTTCGGAATAATGTAAGCCGGACTTTACAGAGAGTTATATCTTGATGGCGATCATAATAGTCATGGCGATCTGCTTTCCATTTACTTTAGCATATTTTATAATAGGCACTATAATATGTATTCTGACATGAGAGTCCTAATTTTACTTCGGCCACCAAAGTGGCCAAGTCTTGAAATCGTGCTCAAAAATTGTTAGTATGCACGATAACTCGAGCAAACTGAGTCCGATTTCATTTCCGAAAGAATGCATTTCCTTTATAAAAAGGTCTACGAGCCGAGTAAAATAACTTCTTCCTTAAGTCACACTCAGTTGATAACTTATAAAATAATTGTACCTAATAAATAACTATAATGACTTGGCACATGTTTCTCTCTCACTCTCTGTCACCATCACCGAGGATCCTAAAGGAATAATAGTGGAGCCTAAAAACGTTCTACTCACAAGTTGTAAATATATGATGTCCATTGTAGCATTTAGTCGATGGTAATGTTGGGAAATTTGGTTTCGTTTACTGAAGATAGATTCTTACCATAAATTGCAAAATTTAAAACCTATCACTTTTTCCATTGTCACAAAGTTTACGCTAACAGTTCCTGATTTAGGCTAACGGTTTTTTAATTATGCTAACGGCTTTTGATCCATTTTATACTCTTCTTCCCGAGGCTATGAAATGAAGTTGTTCTCCTCGATACGCCATTTAACCTTTCCGGATTGACTGAGTTCTGTTACAGCCAAATTACGAGTGTGGCAGGATTCCAAGTTGGACGCTGTGTATGTGGTTATCGATGATAGTCTCTAGCTGGCTCTTAGGATGTTTTTCTCCTCGCCCGTCCAGACCGTTATTCTGTCGCTTCGCCTGCAACTTTCCACACTATGAGTTGGGGTCTTTGGGGTCCTTCAGGTCGGGTGGGGGAAGTCAGGTGCTCAAGTGGACTAGCGTTTTCCCTAGCTCTTCTGTTTTATTGGAGACTCTTGTGCTCGATACCGTTCTGAGAGCTAGAAGGCTTTCTTCCATTTAGGGACGACTACGAGATATATGACTGTCGCCTCGTTAAGGTGAACTAGAACTGTGGAATACGGTTCAGACACCCAAACTAAACGGAAGTCCCAAGGGCGACTGAAGGCGAATATAAAGTGTGCCACAGAGTTTCCGTAGTCTTCTGGCATATATGTGTGAAGGATGTATGATGCTTTGGATGCGAAGAGGTCGACTTCTAGGGTTCCCATACCGGAATGGTTCTCTCTTTCTCTGTCCATCGTATGTGCCATTGCGGTATGAGTATCTTTCGGAAGGTGTCTAGATTGATCCGGATGCTATCCCTCAGTTCTAAAAGGCCTTAGGTTGGCCCCTTCATTTCAGAAGAAGGCGACTGCCGTTCTGTTCACCGATTGAATTAGGACCTTCGAGTTCCGCAGGCTGTGTTCATGTTTTTGAATCACTGCTTGTACTGCGAAGAGCTCTTTACTGTTGGAATGCCAGCTTCTGACATTATATGGTCGATTTTTCTCTAGATTATATGCATCCTAGATATTTCAGCAATTCTGCCGTTTCTAGAGCTTACTCCCTCAGCAGTTACCGGGACTGGTTTTTTAGTGGAAAATCGTCGAGGTAGACTATCGTCCGAACGTTTCCTTCCCTCAGAAATTCTGCGCCCCGGTTGGTGGTGACCATCGTGGCTGCCACCGAAAAACCAAACGGCTCGTATCTGCAAGATTTCATCATTGTAGGTTATTCTTAGTAATCTCCTGAGGCGTTCTGCGACCAGGATGCGATAGTCCACTTTCACCATGAAGTGAAAGTTCCCTTTCTAGAGGAACGTCGGAACTCTCCGTTGCGACATGAGATGAAAGCCGGAGGTTTCCTTAAATTCGTTTACGGCTTTAAAATTGCAAGTCGGTCTCTGCGACCCGTCCGATTTCGCCGTTAGTAGCATAGTCGTAAAGAATCCTGGATTGTAAGTCTGCCCTTTCGAGAATCCCCAGGTCTTTTATTGCGGCGATTTGTTGCAACATATTTGGCGATATTTTCGTACGTGGGGCATTCTAAATTGTTACGGTTAAGGGGGGTTTTGGGAGAACGGATAAGGGCGCCGGACGGTAGGATAAGAATTAGGCACGGCTCTCGTCTCGCTGTTCACTCGGGAGCAAGTTTGACAGTACTCCCCCACCCCCCATCCCTGGAATGGGGTTCTTTTGGCGTTATTTATTGTGGGGGTTTGAGCACCAATTTCCTCGCTCCTCTCCCCTCCTGTTTTTCTGTGGTTGGTCCTGTGCGCTGCAATATACGATGGCGCGCCTTCTGCAGGTTATGCTCGAAAGGGCTGCTGGGCGCGTGGGGCTCTCGGGGCACAACCGCTCTCGGAGGATTAGAGGTGGACGACTGTGGGACTGCGACCGCGTACACGGTCGCTGGAGCTGGACTCGGCATTTTCGGCTGTCCTGTAAGGAGGGTATACCACCTCTCTGTGGCTACCAAGGATGTAATTTGATCCTTTAGTCATTCTTTCCCAAACCGTTTAAACGTGTCTATGCTACGGGCGAACCCGCCGCCCGGGCTTTGTAATGAACTGTATTGCCTTGTCAACCCGAGACAAATGCAAGGGCTTGTGGACATTAACAATCCACTTATCCAACTCCGCCATCAGACCATAAGAATCCAACTCTTTACCGCGAATTAATAGAAATTTCAACCCAATGAGCTATCCTCGCTCCATTACTACCAGATTTGGACGGATTTCTCCATTCTTCCGTTGGGTCATGGTTTCGAAGCCGCTTGATCCGCGCCTATCTGCTGTCGGCGGTAATTCGTAACGAAGTTATCGCCTCGGACGTCCTTTACTTGTCAATCTCATACAGCATTGGGTGGCCAACGGATCGTTTCTAAGGATAGATACCATTATTGTAACATATACCCCCGCAGTCATATGAAGTTAAGCTTCCAAACTCCCCCGGGTATTTGCCGATTGAGCAATATGGCCGGTGAACCGACCAGTGTGTTAACTGCCCAAGGCCGCCCCTGTGTTGCCCCAGATCCGCACTTCGGCATTTCCAGTAAGTCCTTCTTCGGGGAGGCTCCTGGATGGGAGTTGAACCATGAGGTGGGTCAACCAAAGTTGATATAATATGCGGCCATCTTGCCCGAGCTTCATAGAACCGTTAGTCCCTGTCCTTCCCAAACAGTTGGAGAGTGAACGCAGAGACGTTGTGGACAATACAATTCACTCCTCCAATTCCGCAACTGCCCGTCAGAGGCCCATTCTCACGGTAAGGCACTGAACAAAGACATCCAGAGGGCAACCTTGCCCCCTGACTCCCAGATTTTGGACGAATTTCTACATCTTCCTGTGTGGTCACGGTTTAAAGTCACTTGCGCGGCTTCTACCTAATGTAAACGGTAAATCGTGACTCGAATATATCGCGGATATTAGGCGCCTTTTACTCGGCTCCCATCCGAAATTGGGTGGCTAACTAATCGTGTCTAAGGATAGACGATATTAAGTTAATATCCACCCCCATTGTCATAGGAAGCTACGCTTCTAGACCAACCGAATATTCGCTGATTGAGCAAATCAAATATTCGCTGACTGTTGATACCGACCAGTGCATTAACAGCCGGCCCCCCCGAAGTATTCCCCCAGATCCGCCGCACATCGGTTTTATCAGGTTAAATCCCTCTTCGAGAAGCCTTCCGGATGGTAATTGAACCGTGAGTCGGACCGATCTAAGATAACAGATCTGGTCATTTATCATCCTTTCCAAAAAGATAGTCCGTACGCGCAGACACATTTTGCAAAGATGCGCAGAACAGATGCTATGGATAATGAACGGGCTCCGCTTGCAGCGAGGAGCGACCCCCCTTTGCTCTCAGCAACGCCGGGCGCCGGTAAGGGGGAAATGTAGCTATATAGCGAAAATAGAGCAGAAGAAAAGTAGAGTACCCTCTAGGGTCCTGGACATCGAAAAGGACCAAATAATACATTTAAAAATATCCAAACTCAGAAAAAAATATTGCAGACACCAAACATTTATTAGAAATAACATTTTTTTAAGTTAACATCGGATTCAACAAATTTTTGCAATAACATCATGCTGTTGGTTTTTTATTGCAATGCATCTTTAGCTGTGTTTAACTATGTATTTTATTTGAAAGTAATGTATTTTTAAGTATTCTTTTTTTTTATTTCTTAGCGATCGTAACAAATCGCGTAAGGTTTCTTAAGGCGAATCCAATCTTCTTTCTTTGCGGTCGGGTGACGGCACTAAATTACCTCACCTTCCCAACGAGGTACCATTTCATTGCAGGAAAGGGATATAAGATTTAAATTGCGCGTATGGCGTGGGCAGAGATCTTTTAGGTGAAATAAGAATTACCCTGTCAGTTGAGAATTTATGACAAAGGAAGAATATTAACCTTTCAGATATATCGACTCATTCGTTTCTTTGTGTGAACTTTTATGACGGCAGGTCATGCACATCGGCACGATGCGTACAGCAATTATTCTCCATGCCTAACTATCTTAATAGATTTCAGCAGTTTCCTAGTGGCTTCGATTATTGTTGAATATAGGATAAGAATGGCTTAAAATGGAAATGGCACTTGTTATTTTGCAAAGCAATTGAAAATTACAATATTGTTTGAATCCTGGATTTAATTCCATGATATTTTTTATTTACAGTATATACAATGAGCGCATTTACGATATCGATACATGCATTTTTTAATTATATATATAAGTCAAGCATTTTATCGAATAATGCATTAAAAGTTACGTAAATCAGTTTCAACTGCTGTATTATTCGATGGAAATAAATATTTAAGTGGTGTGGCAACAATTATCGGCAGCAGTTAATTTTGTGCGACTTAACCAAGAAAAATAAAATTTATTCGGAATCAATACTCCATAAAAACAGGAAAGTACATAAAAGGTACGCATGACATCGTATAGCTCAACACCATAAATATAAATTTCAGTGTCAAGTGTAACCCGTGCCGTTTGACGTTTCCGTGGTATCTAAACAACAATCAGCTTTCACTGTGAAATAAAATTATGTAAAATTAAACTGATGATTCTATAAATCGTAATAATTAGTCCTGCTATTATATCAGAATTATAAATTGACATTTCAACTATCCTCTCGCATGTGGCAGTCCCCTTTAACCATGGCACACGACCTGGCTTCCCTCTAGAAATTGTTCTTCGATGGAATGTCCAAGTACGTGGAGCGTTTGATAGAACTCTCAGCGTCAGCGGCGTCGCCTGTTTCGTGTGTTATTATAGAAAAACTAAGCGAGGACTTTGCTTATTTTGAAGAAGACTGTAGGTACTCTCTTTTGTCGAAAACCTCTATAAAAATATGCAAAATACTGAAACTCGTCTCGATGAATATGAGCCTCCTCTACATGGTGTCAGTAAAAATCAAACTAAGGAAAATCTATCTAAATATGTCGCTGACTTTTTGAAATCCAATCTAAAATAAAAAACAGAAATTCTCCGTCGTTACAACTCCTATTCTAATCTATATTA
>JAOPUG010000152.1:7404628-7417349 GCA_027564375.1 Micropterix facetella
CGCCTACAAAAAGTGTTTTGAAGATTGGAAAAAACGCTGGCGAATGTGTGTTGCATCAAATGGGGACTACTTTGAAGCTGATAAAATAAACATTGACGATTAAGCGAAAATTGTGTGTTTTATTTAATAATTCCCGGTACTTTTTAGACAGAGTAGTATATGCACAGGCAATTTTCCGCGGCTCCAATGGGTGTTTTCAATACGACGATCTTCCATTTGATTTTTTTTGTATGAATCCCCCAATTAAATTCGAATTATTTCTATTCACTCACTAGTGTTGTAAACTCCAGTTCGTTTTCACCGCCTAAAATTAACTTACAAGAATAACGTTTTTCTTTTACTTCTACTTTATTTATGGCATTGCGATTACATAATTCAACTAAATAAGGATTAAAACCTACAAGGACACCAATTGTTGAATGCATTACCGATTTTGAGATGTTTTATCTTAACTCAAATTGAAATGAAGTATTCGAATATTAACTTGTGATTTGTAGTGAATGAGGGAAAATGTACAACGAAGAGCGCGAGCTTTGTCATCGACCGGTCCGTGATAAAGCCAGTATCAACGTGAATATAATACATATTCAATAATACAATTCTTATTGCAGCCAGATAGGAACGTTTCATTTTTCTATTTCTCACGATTTGTACGTGCTATTATATTATGTATATACCTATGAAATTGCCGATTCTCAAGACTGACAAATTTGAACTCAAATATTGTTTATAATTCCAAATTCAAAAGCTAGTGAAGTTCTGTTTCGAAATTAGTTATTCATTTGTTTTCGTGTTATTAAATTTTGCTCTGACATCGTTCTGTTCACGACTATGAAAAAGTTAAAATAAAGCGTTACTTTCGCATATGAGTTCCGCCGTGGCACGAGGGCTGCAGATACAGCTCGAAGAATCAATGTTGCGTTTGGGCCAGCTACCACTAATGAACGAACGGTGCAATTTGGATTCCAATGTTGCCGTTTCTGGAAATTTTGATTTAAAGGACGAGCTCTGTGGATGGCTGAACATGCAAGTCGATAATGAAGAATTGAAAACGGTAGTGGAAACGAAATCATCACAGAGTAAGCAGAAGCCTTCGGTGTAAGTGACAACGCAATCTAAATTTATTTACGTCAAATGGAGAAAGTGAAATAAGTCGAAAAGTGGGTACCGCAAGAAATGAGAGAAGCCCATCAGCGAATATTCGTTGAATGCTGCGTTATGTTACTCAACCGGTACAATAATGAGGGGATTCAGAATTGTATCGTCACTTGTAATAAAAATGGATCCTATATGATAATAGGAAACGTTCCAATGGCTTAACCCTGGAGAACCGACCAAAACTTGCCCCAAGCGAAAGTTAACTAAAAAGAAGGTACTGGTGAGTGTTTGGTGAACCTGTGCTGGTATTATCTACTACAGCTTCTTGAGGTTAGGCGCGATAATTATTGCAGATGTGTGTTGTCAACAATTGCAAACGATGATGGAAAAGATCGCCATTCAACAACCGAGACTGGTCAATTGCTCTAGCCCAATGCGCCTTCTTGACAACGCTCGACCACACTGCACAACAGACGGTCGCCAAATTAGAGGAGCTGCCATTGGAAACTCTCCGTCACCCACCGTACTACAACCTTGATTGTCAACTGCTCCGAGGAAACTCGGCCACAGCG
This sequence comes from Micropterix facetella, assembly GCA_027564375.1. Lineage (NCBI taxonomy): Eukaryota > Metazoa > Arthropoda > Insecta > Lepidoptera > Micropterigidae > Micropterix > Micropterix facetella. The sequence continues at coordinate 7,406,299 of JAOPUG010000152.1, forward strand.
GAGCATTTCAGCGAACTTTATCGCTATATAACCCCTAGGCGAAACACAGAGACTTGATGGATATAGACAATCTACGTACCAAGATCCACCACGTGCCCGTCAGAGGCCAACACCTTACGGCGAGGTACAGGTAATTGCCACCCTGCGAGCAGCCTCATCACCTGACTCCCAGATTTTGTCGGATTCCTCCAACCTCCTTTCTGGTCGCAGTTTCGAAGTCGCTTGCGCGGTCCTCTACCTCAAGCGAGCGGCAATTCCTGACTGGAACTATCGCGGATACGGGGCGTCCTTTGCTCGGCAATGGATCACCCGGGATTGAGTGGTCCACGTATCGTTTCTAAAGATAAACAGCTTGAGGTATCTACTTACCCCCGTTTCTTAAGAAGCATACACTTCTAAGCTCCTCCAGGTATTTGTCAGTGACTACACGGCCGGTTTGTCGGCCCCGTGCGCCAGCTCTCCAGGTCAACCCGAGCATTCGTCGCGGATCCACCGCACAGCGGGTACACCAGGTTGGCCCTTCTTCGAGAAGGCCCCCGGATAGAAGCTACCCCGTGAGCCGAGCCGACCAGGTTGACATATAATGGCCATCATAGCCCAGGCTACACGGAACCATTATGATCGCTAATCACCCACAGTACTATCCGGATCTTGCTTCAGCTGATTTCCACTTTTTCAGAACTTAGATAATTTCTTGTTAGGAAAAAAAATCAATTCCTATGAGGCAGCCATAATCGCCTTCAAAGAATTCATTGATTTTCGCTCCCAGATTTTTTAGCAAAGGAATCAATGGACTTCCATGAAATGGTGGAAGTGCATCGTTAATATTGATAAATACTTCGATTGATTGGATTTATTATTTTAAAAAAAATGTTTTTCTTATTCGATATATAACGGCAATTTCAAGATCTAATATTCCTACAGCTAATGTTCGATGATTTCCTATGTAATGAAATATGATTTCAATTGTGTGGGAACGATGATTTTATTCGAAGTATTTATAAATTGTTACGTCTGGAAATATTATCCACAGTAATATGTTAAGAGACGTTATAATATTTCATAGTTAGAGCCATTTATGTCAATTGTCATTAAATACGTGCTTAAAAGGCATACATACATAATCAAAAGTACGCATACGAAGTTACACAAAAGTACAAGGTAATAAGTCAACTTTTGCCTTAATAAATAATATTTCAGAAAATACCGCTGTGAGAATTATTACAGTTTCATATTTCAAAATTTATTTGAACTCTTGACTGGAGCCTCCATTAAAGCAACTTAAAAGGTCTGGGCCAATTACATCATTCGCTCCGCCTATTTAAAAAGTGACGCTCCCCGTTATTATTTCTACGGTGGATGCCTGTCCGATGTAATAAATGCTCAAAACTTTGTTAATGAGGCAACCGATGTGCCGGATCGTTTTACTAAGGGTATTTATATTTGTGAGAAAATATTGGAGAACGGGGAAATGTCGCAATCAGAAATATGCTAGAGAAGTAGGTAGGAGCAAATAACGCGGCTTTGAAAAATGCCTTGTCGAAGTGCTGCCCTTAAAGAACAAAACGCTGCAGGCCAGGTTACATTGTTGTATAATTTAAAGAGGAAGAAATAAAGGAGAGAAGAAGAAAATGAAATAAAGAAATAGAGAAATATTTGCATGTTAAGTCTATTTTTGTAAGTAGAGAAATAAAAGAATAAAGAGATTATTGGAAACAATTTACAGTATTGTGCGTATAATAACCGAAAAAACGCTTTATGGCTTTAAGTCCTTTACGCCGCGCGCACCGTACGAATATTAAGGCGTAAAATCTATATTCTATATTTTCAAAAGTTATGTGATAAATAAAAAATAAAATGCCTGAGAAGTAATTTAATTATTAAAGGTACGCATTCAGAAACAGCCCCTAAAGAAGTTGAAGAATGTAGAAGAAAGTTAAAGCAATGCTACTGCACTCTTATCGTAGCTGTATGAGCTAAACTTGGCAGGGGGAAAACCCAAGGGTTTATCAAACTTCGGCCCATATGATTACTGTCTTCTATATATGTATAATGTATTAGGATGTTCATGGTATTATAAAACGACTACTTGAACTGTGTACGTAAACCATAAAAGATCCATTATGCCACTCCTGTAATGACCCCCTCAATGAAGAGGAGTTGCTGTCAGGAAGTGGTTAAAATTTTACGTTATAGATTAGTCTGATCACTTCCAAAATGTTCTTCCGCTAAGAGAATAAACTCTCCAAAAACATTGTGTCGTTGATAATGACCCGTTGGGTGTTACAATAAACACGATAAAAGGACAAAAAAATATATGTAATACCAATAATTTTTAGTCTATGAAACCGACGTTTTCTTTAATTGTACACTTTTGAATTTACTATTAGACAAGGATTAACTATTTTGCTTAAGCAAACATATTGTGCTTTATATTGCAAAAGCAAATCGTCGATGTGAATGATTGTTTTATTATTTTGTATGTAATCATATGTACCTATATATAATGACCCGTTTCTGTGCCCCTATTATATCTTAAATTATTTTATCGAAACAGTTCACCCGTTATGTAGTAGATAGCTCTGTTCGCGACGTATTCACAATATTTTTCAATTAATCCTAGTTTAACAATAATTGACAATATATATGGTTATAAGAATAAAAAATTGAGTTGAGTTAGTTGGTACTCGATGGCCTTACGCAAAAAAGCACATTCTTATTATGATACAAAAAAAAATTGTTCAAATATAAAATAAAATGCGTAAAATTCAATTAATAATTAGTTCAGTGAGATTTGGTTTTTCACCCAACATCATGGGGTGTGTTCCTTTTTATCATTTTTCAGTAATTTAGAATTTTTGCTCCCGCTCTAGCGCCATTTATTTGCACTTTTTTTAAACTGAGTTTCCTCGAAATAAATGTTAATGTATTGAACACTAATCTATAACAAGACCGACATTTTATTTGTCGTCAAAATATTTAACAAGATTTTCAAAGAATTGTTTGTTCAAGATTTTCAACTAAATGAAAGTGTAGATTAAATAAATTTAAATATTTGAATTTGAAACAGAATGTTTGTATTATACTAATTTCAAGTTGAATGCTAGACGGTTACTGTAAATGTTGAGCTATTGAACTACTAGAAGTGTAGGTAATAGAAGAAAAAGAACATTTGTGACATGTATAATTATTGTAGTCCCTTTTATGGCTACTGTATATTTCCCTAGGGAAATGTAGAATTATTTCCCGGTAGTATTTTTTATATTTTTAGTGACATTTATATCAACTTTCAATATATTCGAGTATGATAGGATAATATCCATGGTATGTTTTGCAATATGATTTTAGTATTATTATAGTAATTTGACTCTACTTTTTTGTATCACCTTGCCGCCAAATCGAAACGTGTATCTATATATAAATCTTGAAATCCTTAAAACTACAATTAGACCAGCTTGGATCCATTTTGCAACTTATCAATGAAATTTCCCGTTCAATCTGGTGAAAATAAAGAAGTCGTTGATTTACGATTTTACTGTTTATGTGTTCTTATAAATATTATTTTTAAATCCATAAGATTAATATTTCAGGCGGCACTGACAATTTACCGTGAAATTGCAAGAAATATTAGAACCATGAACCATCTTACCATTCGTTGAATATTATAGAAAACCGCACTTCTAGCAAACCATTTGAATAAAATGTAAATTTAGGCACCAGGCCTGTTTCAGCGGCTTTCAGGCGACTTACATATTATCATTGTCTCTTGATTGAACTCGTATGTTGACTCTCAATTTCTAATCAATTCCTTTGTAAGTCTCGAACCAGTTTAAGGGTATGCTCCAGCAAGAAACGCAAAAGTATTCTGATCCAAATGTGATCAGCTTGTTGAAAAAGTACGTGTTCGGTCGTGGAATATCGTAAGGATATTATCGTATAATGAACACATTTATAAGATTAAGTTTTCTTTTCTGGTAAACAAATGTGTCCTTTTTGAATTACAAATGAATCACTCCTATTCCAGTACAACTTCATATATTAACATCTTCATGGTTTTGTTGATAGTGTAACATACAAAATGTTCATGTAATAAATCTTGTAATCTAATTAAATCAAAAATGAATTTTGAATATTTTTTATACGTTAAATAATTAACTTAGGCAAAACGTTTTTCTTCATTGCTCAATAATATATAGATACAGCATTATGACTGACACAGTCCCTCTCGCCTATTTATCTCAGGCCGCGCTCTCTCCACAGAAACAAGTTATAACGTCGTCGGTGTACTCGGCGGCCAGCGCTAAGTAGACTGTTTTCATGAAATGTTAGGAAGGTTTGAAGTATTGGGGCCAAAAATCCCGTAAGGATTTAGATATTCTAGCGACTTACAAAAATATAGTAATCTAAAAGCAACAGTATAAGCCTATGATAGGTTTCATATTCTTTGGCTTCAATTAATTATTAGGGTAAAATCTGCCATTCTCTGGCCAAATTTTGAGTTCCCGTTTTACACCGATGAATTTAAAAGTTTCACCTTTTTTACTGCGAATGTATTAGTTTTTTTCGACGTAACGACTATCCCTTATCATGACGTCAACTTTCATTAGTTTGCTCATTTTTTTTAAAGAATTTTATAATACGTATTTTCTGTGTAAACGGAGTTTTAGGATAACACGACAGAAACCCAAATGGGCCCCAGAGACTGTCCCATAAATTGGGTGGCATTGTTTTGTAATTTGAAGGCAGCGTGGTGTCTTTTAGGCTATTTCAAATATATTCAAAATATTAATTTCTCTGGATTTGTCATTCTTTGTTTTATAATAACGATATTGTATTGAGAAATACTTAAGTGCTGTTTTCTGGTTGTTTCAGGTGACAATGGCTGGAATAAACAACCGGATAGGACGTCAAAAATGCATCAATACTCTTCAAAGAAAATCTAAGAATACTGTGAGGTAGTATAGTAGATTAAATATGACTTTCGCTGATACACAAAATGCAAGAATATCAGAAACAGATATTTTTCTATCTAATTCTCATTTGGCAATGGATCGAACTAAGCGCCTCTTGTCCCAGTTACTGTACTTGCAAATGGAAACACGGCAAGCAGACGGTGGAATGCCAAAGGGTCAACCTGACATACATACCAAGGGGATTAGACGCAGGCACTCAAGTCTTAGATCTCTCATACAACAACTTGCAATCGCTACAGAATGAATGCTTCGAACAATTGGAGCTAATAAATTTGCAGAAGATTTTTTTATCGCACAGTCGTATAAGCAAGATACACGGAGATGCGTTCAAGGGTGTGTCGAACCTCGTAGAGTTGGATTTGTCGCACAACTTCGTTTCAATCGTACCTTCGAGTACGTTCAAGGATTATCCTTCACTGATGAGGCTGTGCTTGAATGAGAATCCAATAAAGACGATACGGCGGAACGCCTTTCATCCTCTATCGCTGTTGACTTCTTTAGAATTAAGTAATTGCGATATTGAATATATCGAGGTCGACGCCTTCTCCGGTCTTGTTAGTCTGGAGTGGTTAAAACTCGAGGGGAATAAATTAGAGAGGATACAAGGATCGCATTTATTTCCCGATTCGCTGCATGGAATCGATTTGCAGAGCAATATATGGAATTGTGATTGCGAATTGCAAGACCTGCACAACTGGCTGGTAAATTTCAACGCGCCGAACACAGTTGAACCGAAGTGTACGTCTCCGCCGAGGCTCAAGGGCTACCTGATTAAAAACGTCAAGGAAAACGACTTGGCTTGCGTGCCAGAAGTGTCACCGACGAGCTTTTATATTGAATTGAACGAATTCGAGAACGTCACGTTGCAATGTTTTATAAATTCTATGCCGCAGGCTTTAGTGTCATGGTGGTATGACGGTCAGATGTTAGTAAATAACACCACTATCGAACCTGATTACAATATACATTTCTACAAGGAAGAGAATCGGAGATTGCGAAGAAGCGAATTGACTATTATAAATTTGACTCAAAGAGATAACGGAACGTTTGAATGTATCGCTGAAAATTCAGCCGGGAGAAACCAAGCAAATTTCACTATAAGGGTAATCATTAAGCAAGAGCCAAAACCGATCGAACCGATATATTACAACTACAGATGCAAGACTCTCATTATATCGGCGTGTTCCGGATTAGCTGTAATTATATTACTCGTAATTTTAGTGTCTATACTTAAATGTAAGAGAGGCAAAGAGCAGCAAAGGAGAAATAGTCAGTCACAAGGAGGAGAAAATTCCTCCAAAGCATCTACGTTGAATTCATTTGTAAGCGTTGTACCGCCAAAGGTTTACGAAAATGCTCTAGACAACGATCAGAATGACAATTCATCACTTAGATCTCCAAATACAAATCACCGCGTATCTCTAATAAATCTAGATAGGACTATATACTTCAGTCCTACTATCGGGTCTTTCAACGCGGATAAAAACCCCGATTTGATAAGCGACGCTGAAACGATGGTCAAAAGCAATAAAGGACTAAATTTCTACGAAAGCTCGTCTCTGCCGAGGTATCAGCAATTGCCATCAAATCCTTACTCCGTTTTAATGCTGACGAAGCCAAACGTCCACTGCGTGAAATGGAAAGATCAATCGAGTTATATGAACGCGTTAAATTTTACTATTCCTCGGGGATTTAGCGCTAACGTACAAACCGTACCGTACCCGAGCGACTTTGGACTGCCGATTCCAGAGCAGCAGCCTCCGCCAACTTTAGAAGTCGGCCTGCCGATGTACAGGACACTGCCTCATAAGCGAGTCAAGAAATTCGAATGGGACGGACAGGGGATACAGTTGAGAACGATGGAAAAAATCCAACCGCAGAATGAAGAGAATCCCGAATTCATACCTTCGCCTCCAGAAGGATACAAGTCAGACCAGCCCTCTCAGTGCGCCAATTGTTCTTCGAAAATTGGAACGCCTAGTAGCACCAAACGCGCGTATTCCCAAATTCCAAATATGAAGAGCATTTTAGAGCCGTGCTCGGAAAGTCCAGATGAAGGTTATGTTGGCGACGCAAACGACACGACTGGAGCCTAAAATTCTCAACTTCTTCCCTTGTTATTATTTATTTAGATTTTAAATAAAAAATATATTAATCGAGTTTCTCGACACAGGGTAATATTCGAAGATATTATTCGATACGTAAATGATTTGTAATCTACTTCGTTCCATACATTTCCTGCAATTAAATACGTCCAAAAAAGTCGTAAAAGAAATCTGCGTTTCTTTGTTTTGTCTGAAATATTCGAAATCACTCCATCATGTATGTTTCACCGGTTATTTTACTAATAAAAATATGTAATTTTATATGTTTAGACTATACATTAACATATACGTAAATCAGCGTACTTACATTTTGAATAGATTAGAATAATAAATAATAAAAATAATAAAAAATATTATGTAATTAGTTGGAATGGATATTCGATTTTGTGATCGAAGTAAATAGATACGTAAACGTATTTTTTCCACTTGTCGTATTTTTATGATTTAATGTAAAATATAAGTAGAAGAGATTTATTAATTATGACATCAATGTAACGATATGAACGAAATAAATAGTTGAATAATATTTGTGTTTTAATGATTCGAAAATAAGAAACGAGCAGTTTTTTTTTAATTAGTCAAACTGAAACAGTGACGTTGATTTATTAGCAAATTCGCGGTTTTCGAAACGTAGAATTCGAGTCGCTTGACCCCGCCAATGTTTGATGTAGCAATTCCACCTCTGATTCAGCTTTACAAGTCACGGAGAGCAATAAATTGATTAGGCGACGACGAGCCAGACGGCCATATGTACCTAATGCACAAATGAGGCCCTACAAACTCATCACAGACTGCGAGTGTGGAAACGTGCGAGTACAGACTATCGAACGTTTTCGCTAACGAGCTTTCGGATCGACTATTCCCATGTGGACTACTCCGCCAAACTTTTGCAATGGTCAAAGGGAGTTATTTGTGATAAATAAGCACCCTGGATGACCGCCTACATTAACTTTACATACATGGGCTTAGCAAGACTCTTTATCCAAATGATTATTAGGTATTACATGTTCGTTTAATTTCATTATATTTTCACACTAAACTATATTGACGCATTACGATTAAATTTGATAACTTGAAAATTGGTATATTGGAGCTAAATAAATCAAAAAACCTAAAAATAACAAATCTGTAGTCTTTTAAAACAAAGTAACTAAAATTACACTCCCCTTAGAATTTACCACTTTTAATTATTTATTTATTTAGTTTTACTTGCAACTTAAAAACAGAAAAAACGCTCTATATTGGGATGTCTTAACGCTTATCCGATTTTCAGAACATAACCTCATAATTTTTAGCTCATATTTAATTTTCAAACGACTTAATGAACTTGACCGTAATGTCGCCCTATCCGATTCCATATAGACGCCAAATAGTAGAAAAACTCCTCTTTAGAACATGCTCATTCAAACTTGGCGAGACGCTCATGTGCTCGAGTGGAGTCAATGTGGCAGTTCTGGGACCAGTTCATTTTTAAGTGGAGGTATTGTTGTTGCTTAGACTGGACTACTTTTAGGACACAGGTTGCAAGGTGAAGTTGCTATCGCTGATCCATGTTTAGCATAGGCGCCCTGCAGAGGAATGAAGACACGTGATGACGAGAAGGAAAATTGAAGCAGAACATAGCACAATCATTTTGAATTCTTTTCTGTAGCCACCCTCAGTCTTCCTATGTACACACTCGACATAGATAATGTTAAAACATTTACAATAGGCCAGAACAAAAAAAAATGTTTCTTATTTCGCCCCTCCCCCGAGGGGGCCAAGTCTTACAATTCTGCAAGATTTTGTTACTATACACGATAACTCGAGTAAACTGCGTCTGATTTCAACAAACTTTCGACAATCCATAGTTATAGCCACTGCGCAGAGACCAGTTGATTTTGGGGTATATACCTACGAGCAACGGTTCTTTTATTTCAAGTCAATTAAATTACGACTGCCACCTATTTCACCTGTCACGAATATATTAGGGAATTATGTGTGTATAAGAGGTCTCTTTCATTGTATTTTAAACCAATTTAAAAAAAATGTTGTCTGTCGAGTGTCGCCACAAGCTTTTTTGTAAGTGATTAGAATTTAATCCGATAGATGGCGATCGAAAATTCTTTCATATTTCTGTTTTAGATTCAGACGACCGAGCGAGACGCCGCTATCTGAGTCGGCCGAGATCGTTGTGGGCCCGGCCGTGACGCGAACCTCACGCTTCTTGCGTCATCGCAGAGCGTCTGATACCGACGCGATGGAAACCGAGTGATTTTAGATATTGGCCGAACTTCGATAATACCTTGGGGTTTTCCCTTGCCAGTTTCTTAAATCATAACTTATTTTGGCATTCTTAGTGTACGTGCCAAAAGGCAGCTTTTTAGTATTATTAAAAAAGATTTATTATAAAAAAATATTGTTTCGTTCCAGCCTAATTTACAATAAGGATTCTGACTTTGACGCTGAAGTACTTCCGAACTCTGTATAATAACGTGTCTTCGAATGACGTGTTCTTCAAATCCCAAATAAGATTCAAAGTGTAGTCCCAATTTCTGGCAGTTGTCACAAGGATAATCCTCGATCCATTTACAGCCATTACAAGAGAGTTGTTGATAATATTTTTAGCTCTAGCTTTCTTGGATTCAACAATCATGGACATTTGCAAATATCTGAGTTTAATAGTCCGTGATGGAATCAGGTTGAGCGAGAATTATGGGATATATGAGCTTAGAATCTTCTGCGTATAAATGGTATAAACACTGTTCGAAGTTAACGATGATTGGTAAGTTCACAATCAACTGCTTGGTAAGTGTACTTGAGGACAGCGACTCTCCACGGGAAAGGGGAGGACTTTCTCTAGCGATAGCTCAAAGGAAGTTGAAATAAATGCGAAAGTTGCATGATATAAGTTGTATAACGGAGAAGCCGCTAAGCTATTGACTGAGGTAAAATATGGTGACGACGAGATGTGAGACAAGAAATAGAGAAATTCAGAGATCGATATGATAACTCACCGGAATAAGTCATGGAATATTACGAAAGAAATTGTGATTCCGAATATTGCCGGTATGTGAGTAGGTCATGTTTTTTAATTGTTATTTTTGTTTTATGGATGTAGAAAATCTGGGTAATGACTTTTTTGGTAAAATGTAATCATAATTGAAAATAATTAGATGCGCTATGAGTTCGGCCGGGCCTCGGGGCCCAGTGTAAAGTGGAGTAGAGCGATTTAATATTCTGGATAGTGAAATCTAACGTGAAAGAAAAAATCTTGTACATAATTTGTTAGCGTGGCTCTAATATTTATTTTCCTGTAAAGGTTTTTGTGAAAGAGCTTACATACCGAGGAAATTGCAAGCTTCTCGAAGGAAAGGCGATCACGAAGAAATATGATCACAAGAGAATGAATTACTACTAAATGACCGGATATACTAACAGTAGCATGGAGATTACTAAGCGGGGAAACGGGAATTAGGAAAACCGATATACACACGGAAATATTTTCTTAACCATGACATGGGCTTACTTTGGTACAACCATTGATTAAATAAAAACAGAGATTGCGCATGGCCTTATCTAGTAATAGCAATCTGAATTTTAAAACGAAACGCAACGTGTAGATGTCACTAATAGTTTCTAAATAAAATAAATTCTTCAATTTAGCGTTGATAGCAACCGTTTTTTCGTCGAAAAATGCAGGTGGCGCTGATAACTTCGGAAGCGAGTCTAGTACATTTAGTTGGGCGACTATAAGACTGATAAACAATGGTATTTTATAACATTTAACTAATAATAACAATTTCATCAAAATATTAGTGCTATCATTGATTAAATAACACTATTTTTTTAATCAATTTTATATTATTTATCTATCGTATGTTTTAATAGGCTGTACATCACACAACGGTAAAAATTATTATGGCATATTAACAATAGTCATGAAGTACAATGCTATCGCGGATTTTTGAAAAAATAAGTTTTTCTTGATAAT
>JAOPUG010000152.1:7455306-7465322 GCA_027564375.1 Micropterix facetella
AAGATAATTTAAAATTCTAGTGTTTGCAATTTTTTCTAGGATTTTTGAGAAAATTAGGAATAATACAATTAATCTATAATTTTTTATGTTATCTATGGGACATTTTTTATAAAGTGGGATAATGTTGGCGCTTTTGATACATGTTGAAAATAAGTGCCAACTTTTGCACTATAGCCGGAAGAATTTATTTTATTATAGATTTAGAAATATTATCTTTACCTATGGATTTCGTGTTCTTGATGGTATTTACTCTCATCCTTATTTCAACTTGTCTTTAAGCCTCAATAAAAATTGTAATGACTGTAGGTAATATCAGATGCGTTCTTGGTGTCGTTGATATTGTAAGTGGTCTTGTTTATTTGCGAGAAATATGAGTTGAAAGTTGTTGCTATTTCCTGTTGATTTTTAAAGAGGTTGTCCCAATTTTTAGAATTGTATCTGAAGCGCCATATTTCTATTAACTAATTGCATATTTACTAATTCCCATTTAAGGCATTTCAATTATTTTTTGCATTTAATTTGGTTACTAACGGATCCATGTAGTTTGGGCTATAATGGACGATTTATCAATGTGGTTGGATCAACTCGCGGGGCAGCTCCTTTCCGGGAGCCTCCTCGAATGATGGACCTACCTGGTGAATCCGCTGTGCGGTGGATCTGGGATCGGAAACTCGTCCGGAACTGGACAGCTGGCGCACAGGGCGAGCATATCGACCGTGTTGTCACTGACTGATACCCGGAGGAGTCTGAGAACAAATGGTGTTTAAGACGCGGGGTATGTGTCGACCTGTCGTCGCCTACTGTCGATGTCGATGGCTACCCGATCTCCGGTGAGCATTGCTGAGTAAAGGATGCCACGGGTCCGCGATATTTCCGAGTTACGCAATGCCGCGTTATCACGATTGGTAGAGGTTGCGCAAGATACTTCGGGCCGGGACCAAACAGGCTGGATGGAGAAATCTGTCTAAATTGGATAGCAAGGGGGTGAGGCCGCCCGCTGGGTGGCACTTTCCAGTGCCTCGCCGTAAGGAGTACGACTCTTGCGGGCTGAGATGGAGCTTAGTACGTAAATTGTTTTCGTCCACCGAGTCTCCATGTTTCGCGTCGGGGTGATAGAGCGATACAGTTCGTTGAAACGCTCCGGGATTGACGGGTTCGCCCGTAGCAGTTGACATACAATATATGTGTGGTCAGATTTCTCCGACCTTCCGTATAATAGCAGGCTCGAAGTCGCTCGCGCGGCCTCTACCTAATGTAATAACGCGATATTCCGTCTCAGAAATATCGCGGACCCGAGGTATTCTTTATTCGGCTGACATCTGAGATTGGGTAGCCAACATACATACCTAGAGAAAATATATTCTCATACCTCTTCGGGTTTCTGCTGATGGAGCAACATGGCCGGTAAACCAGCCAGTGCGTCAGCCGCCTAGTTCCGCTCGAGGTTCCGTCCCCAGATCTGCCGCACAGCTAGTTCACTGGGTTGATCCCTCGTTGAGGACTGATAGGAGCTGCTCCGTGAGTTGGGCTGACCGAGTTGACAAAGTGGCCATCAGGCCCAAGGTACATGGAACCATTTGGAACCAAAGTGGAGGGGGTACACAGCGACGCCCAATTAAATCCTTCCACTGAGTTAAAAGGTAACGATTGTTATAATAAGTTAAATAGTTAATTAATTCTGTCATGACCTTGACAAGAGTGAAATTCATTATGAGCCACGATCAAGGAAAGCTGTTAGTATGGTAAAGGTGATCAAACTCTTTAAGGAGAAATCACTCAAATGTTTACTGCTATATTATTTATATTACACTATTATTATTCCGCCTGATTATAGTCGATCTACTATCATCATTATCTTAAATAACAGGAAAAGTAGCGATACATCGGCAACTTTGGCCCGTCCCGTGATTGATAATATCTGACAACCAAAATGGCTTAAAACCTATTATGATAATTTTCTCTCGTCACCACGTTTCCAAAAATATCCAAATACGCTATGCTTGCTATACCTATTGGTCAAATCTTTCTAAAGGCAAAGTAAACCGAATACACCTGCTGCAGCACCCAATGGCTAAAACCTATTCCAACAAGTTTGTCTCGTCACCACGATTCCAAAATTACCCATATACGCTATGCTTGCTAGCCAAGTAATCCAGGATACACCTGAATCAGTGCAATAATTGCTTAAAACTTATTGGTCAGATCCCCCTACAGGCCAAGTAAGCCAGGATACATCCGCAGCAGCACCCTAATGGCTTAAAACCTATTCCAACGAGTTTGTCTTTTTACCGTGATTCAAACAATACCCATATACGCTATACTTGCTCTACTTATTGTTCAGATCTTCCTCTAGGCCAAGTAAACCAGGATACTCCTACAGCAGCACCCAAATGGCTTAAAACCTATTTCACCATGTGTGTCTCTCGTCACAACGATTTGAAAAATACCGATTTACGCTATGCTTGCTCTATTTATTGGTCACCTCCAGTCCAACTAAACCAGAATACACAGGAAAAATACCCATATACGCTATGCTTGCTCTACCTATTGGTCGCCTTCAGGCCAAGTAAATCAGGATACACAGGAAAAATACCCATATACGCTATACTTGCTTTACCTATTGGTCAGATCCTCCTCTAGGCCAAGTAAACCAGGATACTCCTACAGCAGCACCCAAATGGCTTAAAACCTATTCCAACATGTGTCTCTCGTCACCATGATTTCAAAAATACCCATATACGCTATGCTTGCTCTACCTATTGGTCACCTCCATGTCAAGTAAACCAGGATACACAGTAAAAATACCTATATATGCTATGCTTGCTCTACCTATTGGTCAGATCGCCCTCCAGAAAAATTAAACCAGTTTGCACCTGCAGCAGAACCTGCGGGACACAGATCGTATTTTCTGCCACCTGGTGGTGCCCAGAGAGGCTGCATCTGGGCAGTCTTTGGGCATACGAATACACAAACGCACAAACGTACAAACGCACAAACGCACAGCATGCATCAGACTATAAGGCCCGTCCTACATAGGAATACGGGCGGGACCAAAAAGACAGTGCCACCTATGCACCTGTTCAGACTACCGTACAGTAAGTCTTATTCATGTCCTCAATCAGTGCTTCCGAGTAATCCACGAAGGGCATTCTCTTCTTTTTCGGTATCAAATGCAGGGCGTAGGCGACCGTGACAGCGATTCTCACTTTACTGGCCTAGAAGGTCATACCTGGGCTATTCGATTCTCAGCCATGTTGTGAATATTAAAATATTGTTATAGATTTCCTTCGACTTACCGCCGCTGTTGGAAAACCACGACAGTGGGTTTCACTGCGCCGTTCCATGTATGTCCAGCTTAGAACCGCGTATCTTGCTATTAAATCCACTAAAGGACTAAGTAGCGGCGCTATGAGGGGCGGTCCGCCCCGGGTAACAAACACCAAGGGGTGACAGTGGGCCTTCGCTCGCGTCCGTGCCCACGTAAAGGGCGTCCGTAGCACAAATAAAAATACTATTTTAACGTTGTCCAGTTGTGGCGGAGACGGGGGTGGGGTGTACGCTACTCTCACTCATTCGCCCCATGTGTCTATCAGTTGTCAGCTCACGACAGCCGTTTACTGTCCAGTCTGTTAGTCAGCCAATGAATTTATGTAATTTACGGTGTGCTAGCCGTCTTTGAAGAAGTTGGTCTCGGTAGAGACTAATGACCGTAGAATGTACTGTACTCAAACTGGTTATTTAATAGAAATATTTAATTTACATCATTTTCGAAAGCTAAGCTAACCAATAAACCGAAATTGAGAGGGATTAAAAAGTTAAAAAGATAGGGAGGACATTTCGGGGGATAACGGGCGCAGGAATCCAATAGTGCTGAACCACGTCGTTCGATCAATAGTATAACATTTTTTTTGTGTTATCGAGAATAAGTTAATGATAAAAAGCAGTTTCTTTTAGAATGCAATCGAGCAAATATTTATTAATCTTTACAGAATGGGCCTCTGATATGAAGCGAAATAGACCCAGCAGGTACCAGTAAAGAAAACTCAAGAAGTCAAAAGAATTTGAGCTTGTACCGTTATCTGGATCCATTTTGAAGTGTGTATCACCTTAGACATAAAGGGCAACACAGCAAAGAGCTGCAAAATTCCTTCTTGGTTAATTAGATGACCTGCTTATTTCAATGAGAAGAAAAGGGAGCTTTAACGATTTGCTTTTCGATGGCTTCATGTGAAATAAGTATTCCAAAATTAAACTGTGGCAGGGAGAAAACCCAAGGGTTTGTCAAACTTGCATATGCATAATATATTAAGATGTTCACGGTAGTATGAAAGACATACCTAAACGGAGCACTTAAACCACGAGAGGTCCATAGTGCCACTCCTGTAATAAGTTCCTCAACGCAGAGTAATTACTGTGTGGAAGGGGTTCAAATGTTACGTCAGAGATAAATCTCATGACGTCCCAAATATTCTCATGCTTCAATTGCTCTGAGAGAAAAAGCTTTCCAAAAACATTGTTTGGTTGATAGTCCCTAACCCCATGTGACTTTTTTCTAGAATTTGCGCATAAAAGAAGCGTCCGAGTGGGCCTCGGTGACAGCTTCGGTAGCGGAAGGCAGCGCTCCTCGCCTCGGACGGCAGAGGGGCTTAGGCTCTGCGCATTGGCCATAATTACTATCGATAACCGAAAGATTTTTCTAAATAGGACGCAGTTTACTCGAGTGAGTTATCGTGCATACTAATATTTTTCGCGCAGGTTTTCAAGACTTGGCCACTTAGGTGGCCGAAATAATTAACAGATGTAGCAACGAAACACCAACTCCTGGCTATTAGAATATTAGGTAAAATTATGTAGCGATTTTAGATTTTATTTGATTAATTATGAGATATATATTTACACAGACAATTGCAACTTATCGTTATAATGAGATTATGGGATTTATACTATTATGACTATCACTCGACCGGATTCTAGAGACAT
Source organism: Micropterix facetella (assembly GCA_027564375.1). Classification (NCBI taxonomy): domain Eukaryota; kingdom Metazoa; phylum Arthropoda; class Insecta; order Lepidoptera; family Micropterigidae; genus Micropterix; species Micropterix facetella. The sequence goes on from JAOPUG010000152.1 coordinate 7,460,287, forward strand.
GGATTTTGAACCATTTCTATATTATGTTATCCATAAGATGTATAACATTCAACATTCACCATATGAAGTATGAAATATATTTCTAGCTAAACTATTTGCTTTGCTCTACTATTATAAAGTTAACATGATTTTACAATCTAATGAAAACTAATTTATTTTACAATATTATTAAATGTGATAAAAGTGATTAATAAAAATGTATTTGCTTTGCCATGTGAAGAATTTACCAACTGGTAAATTCTTAAAGGTACCAAGAGGCATTAAAGACTCTTGAAAAATAGAAATTCCAATTTTTAATATACGATTTACGATCCCCCCTTATATAAGAGTATTAATTCCTATATTTTATCCAGTTATACAGGCACTGAATTTAATAATATATTACGACACCAAGACCTAGGATGTGCTTCCACAGTTTACTGATTTGAAAATGAAATGACTCAGGGAGGTCGGAGTCGACCTTACGGTCGAACGGTCACATTTAGGAAGAAAGAGCGGTTATCTTTTTTATAATTACATTATTCGCATTGATATACATAGTAATGTATTGATCACTGGCGTAGTGACGTGAAATGAATCATTTCAATTATTATTTATCTTACTCGATTGATTCTACTAATTTTGGTGTTACACTTTTTCCTATAATTTACCTAGTATTATTTCCTGCTGTTTTAACTTGTAATAGCAGAGTTATTACAGTATCCTCAATGTTTCGATCAGGCACCTCCGCCCGTCTTGATTTGAGTGAGTGTCGTCAGAATTTTTAGCATTTCCTTGTGGCTCAGTTCATTTTGATCAGCATGCGGGTCGCTCTTCTTTGTACCTTCTCAAAGAGATCTATATACCTGCAGAAATAGGATCTTAAAATTTGGTAACCGTATTGGAGCAGTGGCCTTATATATTGCCGACGTACAGAGAAGTGTTCTGAATTAACAATTTCATATATTCGAGTTCTGGAAGTGTTTGTATTGGTGATATTGAATCTCTTTTATTAAGTTGAAATATATATGTTTTTGAGCAAGTATTTGTTTAAAATCGAAAGTATCTTTGCTTAACATAATTTTGAAATTAACAATTTTTGAACAATTATTTATTAAATAAAAAAAATATGTATATTTTTCGCATAATGAATTTGTTTAATGTGGCCAGAGAAATATTTTTTTTAAGACTTTTCGCAAGAATAATTTTGAAGTACAGTCAAGCTAATGATAAAAAAACAAAGTCAATGACATGAAAAACCAAACAGAAAGTAAAGACGGGAAATACAGCGTAGGAAATGTACATTCTTGATTAATAATTTACGGCAAATCACTATTTTTTCATTTTCAGTGACACTTATTTCCATAATATAAAAAAAATATATACCACGCATACAATTCATTCGGAACGATTCTCTTATCGAACAGCATTGCCAAGTCTTTCTTTTTGCTAATATTAATTGGCAATACTTTATATATTATGCCATGTGTTAATTTGTAAAGCTTTTTAAGGTTTGGTGGATTTGTGGCGACTTTACTTAAATATAAACAATATTTTAGCTTACCGGTTGTCATAGCAACCGTTTCCAATAGAAGCTGTTTAGAGGTTTTCAAACACGATAGATTTTGTTTTCATCATTTGCAACGTCGTCATTTTATTTAATTTCTACGCTTTTATTGTTTTTCTAATTATTGTATTCTCTATAATAAACTAATATATATTAGAGTGGAAATTTGCAAACAAGACCATAATACCATCCTATCAACACACACCCCATACTTCCCACAACTGGTGACCCCGACGTGATACACAGTGGTAGTAGACCGATTAAAGCCAGCCTACATATTGGGTAATAACAGCAAGTCTAATGAAGAGACTTTCCCCAAAGTCACTCCAAACATAAAAAAAACACTACAAATCCCGAAGTCACTCTGCACTCAAAAGCCGCTACAAAACCTGAAAAAGAAAATATAATAACGACATGTTTAGGACAAAAATTACAAAAGCCTGTGCGATTCAACTTATAATCTATTATCGTCCGTAGAGACGGTCTCTGGAGGAGAGTGATGTGGCGACCTTACTTAAATATAATCAATAATTTAACACACCGGTTATCATAGAGACCGTTAGCAATAGATAATGTTTAGAGGTTTAACCACGATAGATTTTTGTTTTCATCATTCGCAACGTCGTCATTTTATTTACTTTCTACGCTTTTACTATTCTTCTGATTATTGTGTTCTCTATAATAAACTAATACATAACATATTAAAAATTGAATATTTGTGTAAACGATACCATCCTATCAACAACACACCCTGTACTTCCTAAAGATTCAATAGGCTTACTTGCGACTTTAAAGAACTTTTTACCCACAGTTTCTATAAAACATCTTCAGATATCGACACATTCATTTTGATGATCAGCATCGAGCGTAGCCAACATGTCAGAGGTGGCCGCCGCGCATCGTGAGGTGGTGCGACGCTGCTAGACATCGGCGTCGTCTGAACAAACTTGGCGATGGAATATAAATGGAGGATCCTCATGAATTGCAGATGGCCAAGTATCGACAGCCTTCTATAGCCGACCTCCCTCTCAAATGCCTCCCTCTGTTTGGCTTCTTTTTTTTTTTTGTTGTTTCGCCATTATCATCACTCTTACTCGGCGTGCCCGGAATCATGATTGCGGCGCGGCAGCAAAATTGGAAATCGCACCGCGAGCATCCTTTATTCAATTTTCCTCGGTAAAAAAGGGATACCGATGTATTGATATGTCTGAAGTGCGCGGTAAGTAATTGCGCGTTTGAATTACGGTAGAGAAAAAAAGGAGATTAGTCGTATTATGCGTGAGCTCCCGATGTTTTAAGAAATGATACTAAAGAATTAATTCGGACAATTTATAGCAGGTCCTTAAAAAAGGAAATCCCTCTATTAACATAGTCCTTAGAGCGAACCTAAATGATCCATCCAATGCTCACTGATCGAAAATCAGCGAGCGGATGATTGTCTTTGTGAGATTAATAGGGCTGAAGTTAGCAACTGAAGTTGACCAGATGCTAACTTCGTTAGCGACCAGACGTTAACTGCAACTGCAAAAAACTTGGTATATTTGTTTATCTGAATGTCTGTCTGTCGGTCTGTGTGCACAATAAATCGAGGACGGCTTACCGCACATCAACGAGATTTTACTTGTTATCAACCTAATAAAAGCTTAGGTTTAGTTCGAATTTAAACACTTTCTTACATATATTACTTAAAAAATATAATAATCGTAGTATTTTTTTTTTTAACGAGGGCGGTTTAAAGCACTGGTTTCGTTCTGATATCGATATCCACCCCAGTAAGGCGATTTGTGGCAATTTGAAATAAAATACCAAAACCATGATTTTATTTTTACTATTATTACATCTTGCCAATAAACTTACAATAATCTTTATATTTGTACATAGTAATAACAAAACTAAAATAATTTTCAATTGCTACTCCATAGAAAAACAGCTTTAGCTGAACATAGAAAACCGCGTCAACGACAGCTTCCCAATCTTGTTGCTGGCCGCTGTTGGTGGACAGGTAACCAAACTATTTAATCAAAAAAAAGTTGTTTAAAATCCAGTAGGTGCATGCACATGCATATTAGTACTTTATTTATGGCTCATCGGCACAATTACATAGTGGATAACATTGCCCCAAATATGGTAAATTCGATCAAATCCCCTTCGTAATACTTGTCTACCTCTTTTTTTTGACGCTGAGTTCGAACTGGAAAACAAATGAAATATCGATTCCTCGTACGATATGATTGGAAGAATGTTACGTCACGTCACGTATTGCAAGCAAGTCAATATGCAGGCCATTACAATGTAGGTTAAGAAACTAGAAATTCTTGATTTATTTATAGAAAATTAGCATAGGGAAGAATGGGGACTTTGCAGTGTGGCTAAAATACCAGCTTTATAATCCGATTTTGTATCTGATTTATAGATTGAAAATATAAAATGGCCAGCGAACACACCAAAGGTCCATTCTAACTGATTTATATATGCTCATATCATAAAACCATTTAAAAGAATCTAAGATTGCGAAGCTCCACTAATCTATATGCCTGACTCCACGTTTATTGTCTAAAAAGAGTAGGCGGAGCATTAATAAAAAAATGTTTCTTGCTATTTTAATGCGAATGTTAATGCCCTGGTACTTATTATTATTCTCCTTGTTACCTATGATTCTCAATACTGGCAGTTTTGAACTCAAATATCAAGCATTTGTTTTATAATTTCAAATTAAAAGTTATGTCAAGTTAAAACTAGTGAAGTTCTCTTTCGACATTATCCATTTGTTTCGCCAGCATTGCAGATACAGTTCGTAGAATCAATATTGTATTCGGGCCAGCCACCTCTAATAAACTTAAGGTGCGTTTTTGATTCCAACGTTTCCGTTCTGAAATTTTAATTTAAAGAACGAGCCCCGTAGACGGCCGGAAACTTAAGTTGATAATGAAGAATTGAAAATGATAGTGGAAGCGGAACTATTACAGACCACGTCAGAGTTAGCAGCAGCCTTCGCTGAAGGGACAAAGCAATCTTAATTCATTTGGGTCAAATTGGGAAAGTAAAAAACTCAAAAAGTGGGCACCGCATGAATTGAGTGAAGCCGATCAGCAAACACGCGACGAGTACTGCGTTGCGTTTTTAGACCGGCACAAAGAAGAGAGAATTCTGAATCGTATCGTCATTTGTAATGAAAAATGGATCCTATATGATAATCGGAAACGTTTATCACGATGGCTAAACCCCGGAGAACCGGCTAAAACTTGCTCCAAGCGGAAGTTAACTCAGAAGAAGAGACTGGTGGGTGTTTGGTGAACCTGTGCTGGTGTTAGCTACTACAGATTCTTGAGTAGCTATCAGGCCAGACAATTACAGCAGATGTGTATTGTCAACAATTGCAAACGATAATGGAAAAGCTCGCCATTCAACAACCAAGACTGGTCAATTGTTCTAGCCCACTGCTCCTTCATGACAACGCTCGACCACACATGCCCAACAGACGGTCGACAAA
>JAOPUG010000152.1:7600743-7611394 GCA_027564375.1 Micropterix facetella
CTTGTTCACTTGTATTCTGCATCTGTCTAGTCCACAACTGTCAAAACAGATTTGACATTGGCGGCCATTTGCAAAAAATGAGAGCATGTTCCAATAGGGTGATTTCTTTTGGCCCACCTTGTATAACGTAGATTGTAATGGCCATAAAAAGAGAAAATTGTCAATATTAAAATCATAGATGTTACCTTTGCTTTTTTTAATGGATATGTATGTCAAAATGTAAGTTCTAATGCATGGAACTCTTTATTAGAAACAAAATTTCATAGTATAAAAATGAGAATAATCATATAAAACTCACAAAGATCTGGCCCAAAAAGGAAGTCCACTATAAAACAATCTTTCCTTGCGGTTCGCAGCCAACGAACTTCTTGTCAACATCGACAAGAAACATACTATGCAATTTTGTCTATGAAATTTTGTAAACTGACGATTTGTATGTAATGCGCAACAGTCGACCAAATTTTGTCGGTGACTAATATTAACTTCCTCGAGTTCACAATTGATTCGGGATTACGCAGGATTACTGGGATTACTGGAATCTTCACATTGATAAGCTATGTGACAATTTTGGTCATGAGTGTTTTGCATTGTGGCGACTGGCATCCACTCTCACCAATGATATATTAAAACTTCGCTTCTGTGCATACGTGAATTTTCTCTTTATGTATGGAGTAAAAATACGGACCGGTGCCGCGGACCGCCAACGTCCTTTATTCTAAATAACAGGAAAAGTAATGATTTAAATCGGCAACTTGGCACGTCCCGTAATTGGTAACCCCTGACATCCAAAACAGCTTAAAACCAATTTGAACAAATTTCTCTCGTCAACACGATTAAAAAAATACCCATATAAGCTATGCTTGCTTTACCTATAATTGGTCAGATCCTCCTCCAGGCAAAGTAAACCAGGATGCAACTGCGGGACTCGTATCGAATTTGTTTGTGGTGTTTAGGGTCACCCAGGGAGGTTACATACCAAATTTAGTTAATATCTGACTACGGGAAGTCTTCGGGCGAACAAACTAACAAACACAGCATTCATCAGACTAATGGCCCATCCTACGTAATACTATAGACGGATACAAAAAAAACAGACGATTCAAAATGTTGCTTGTGTTTCTTCTGACATGTCAATAAATAATAAAACCAAGTTACAAGAGTTACGAGTACTTTCAATAATATAATAAAAGATAATGAAACCAATTTACAAGAGTTACAAGCACGTTTAATAATATAGAAGAAGACCTTGACGCCCATAAAAATATAAATACCGTGGATATTTATCAACCAATAAAGCTAAATAGATTAATATTTATGTTTTGCTTACATTAGGGTACTGTGTTACAAGTGCGATATTAAAGTTATATCTTGTAATTGTTTACAAAAGTAATAATGAAAGAATGAACACAACCCTACGATCATTCTAGACAATCAGCCTGTACCTGAGCATACGAAATACATTGCCCTTCTTTATATTTGAGTCGTAACTCACGTTATCTGACAACTAAACTACTTTCAATATTAATACTAAAATGATAAGATAAAATATTACATAGGACTTATACAACTCATATGTATAAAAATTAATGTTTCTTTGTTTGTTTGTCCTTTATGCATTACTAAATTACTAGTCCGATTTGAAAACTTATTCTTAAATTTAATAGCTCTTTATTAAGGAATATTTAGCAAATGAAATTCTGTCAAAACAATATAAATTTACTTTGTAATATAAGAAATCGATTGGCGCCATCTAGCCGCCCGATTTAGTACGAACCCAGACCACGGATCGCAGTGCGCGGAGGTCAGGTAACTCTTACGTCTGCCGTTAGCGGGCGCTGACGGTCGTCGATCGACGTCGAACAATACGTTTAATTTACCGAAATATAGTATCCTCGATTTGATTTTTTTTTCTGAAGTTTGACAAAACAGGTAGTTGGTATTGATTGTTAAATTCAAATAGCCGGTAGATCTTTATATAAAAAAATTAATCTATCATTGTTTGTTTGTCCTTTATGGGTTCCTAAACTACCAGTCCGATTTAAAAAAATTTTTTTGCGTTAGATAGCCTATTTATTAAGGTTTTCCAAGGGAATTTTCTACTGGAAATTTGTTTATCCTTTAGGGGTTCCTAAACTACCAGTCCGATTTAAAAATTCTTTTTGCATTGGATAGCCGATTTATTGGGAAAGTTTCACATGGGAGTTTAGGTTTCCCATGGTAACTTCCACGGGAAGTTTGTTCATTATGCCTTCCTAAACTACGAGTACCAGTCCGATTTGAAAAAATCATTTTGCATTAGATACTTCTTTATTGAGGAATGTTTCCCACTGGAATTTAGGTTTTCCATGGAAACTGCCACGAGAAGTTTATTTGTCCATTATGCATTCCTAAATTACCGGTCTGTATTGACAAAAATATTTTGCATTAGATAGCCCGTTTATTATTTAATGTTCTCCGTGAGATTTTATGTTTCCATTGGGAATTTTCCACGAAAAGCTTGTTTGTCCATTATGCGTTCCTAAACTACCAGTCAGATTTGAAAAATCCTTTTTGCATTAGATAAGCCTAGCCCATTTATTGAAGAAGGTTTCTATGGAAATTTAAGTTTACCACGGGAAGTAATGTTTGTCTCTTATACGTTTCATAACTATCAGTCCGATTTGGAAAATTCTTTTTGCATTAGATAGCACATTTATTAAGAAATAATTCCGAAGGGAATTTAGATTTGCTCACGAAAATAAAATCACGAGAAGTGCAATTGACGCAGGTGAAACCGCTGGGTGTTGATGACACAATAAAAATGCAATGACCTTAACTGCTTCGGTAGCGTCGTCGCACAACTCCAGTACCTGACCAGAGCGACTTTTCGTCTCTAAAATGGGGGGTGTTATGGCGGACCACATAACTCGATACCTAACGAACCACAAAGGACGCCGTTTAGAAGCGGGCATAAATAAGTACTAAATACCTAACGCACCACAAAGGACACCGCCCGGGAAGCAATCATAAATAAATAATCGATACCTAACTGTGACATTGCAACGCATACCAGTATTCTCTAGTATTTATAAATATACAAAAATAAAAAAGACAATCATATATTCCGGATTGAACTTCTTAAAATTAATTTGCAAAGCGTAAATAAAAACTTTGTAACCCACTGGTTTTCCTGAAATAATACAACTCTACTTTTGATATTACTATTTTAACAGAAACATATCAAGGCGCTTTAAAAGATTTAGCGAGAAAAATCGCCGTGCTATAAATAGATCTTGGGCTCCAACACTTCCTTCCCCTTCCTTTAATCTCTAACTAGATATTCTTTTACATCTGTAATATCCTACGATATCACCGAATGCAAATGTAATAATAACAATAATAATAAACACTTTATTTATTTACATAAATCGGCGAGCTTATTGCTTTGAAGCAATATCTTACAGCTAACCATAACCAAATGGTAAAACATTTTTAGCGGTATTTTTTTAACATAAAAGGCAGAAGCATTTAAAGCAAGCAGAAAATGAGTCAGATTTTTTTTTAAAGAAAAAAGCAATAAACCTATAACGACGCAGGGAATGGGAGGGGAGGGGAGGGAAAAAATACATTTATGAGCGTGCTTTAAAATGTTCTCTGACCCTGCGTTTAAAGCAATACCAACTCGAAGCTGTCATTACATGTGCGGGTAAATATTCCTGAGACGGGCTTCGTGTACGGAGAATGAGTGTGAGTAAAAATCACTACTGTGGCCAGGAATCGAGAGCAGTAGATTGTCTTCCGATCTCAGAGGGCGCCCGTGAGCTGAAAGAGAATTGAACCTGCTTATGAGATAGGTCGGAGCTGCCTCCTTCAAGATTCTGTAGAGCAAACCGAGGACTCTTGTATCTCTCCTTTCTCGAGTCGTCAGCCGGTGAAGCCTCCTTCTGTACTCCGTAATATGGTCATACTTTATTAGATTAAAAAGAAAGCTGATGCAAGCATTTTGCAGTATTTCAACCCTAGTAGCTAGGTCTTCCGTAATGTCGAGAGAGGCATCATCGGAATAATGAAGTAGAGGAAGGACAGATTGGCAGATTGTGACTGATATCCTCGGGAAGAATTTTTTTTAGGTTCTTTAATACGTGAAATATATTGATCTTATCTTTATATACATCCTGTTTTCTTCTTAAAATTAATGTCTTATTGTTATCAATATCAATGTAATATTTTATGTGTAAATCACGTTTTCAGAAGATAACTTTGTTGATTTATGAGAATTGTCTGTGTTAAATATATTCAATTGTACTAAATTTCTGTTATTAAGTCTAATTATAATTGATTAAAGCATAAATGGACCAGTCGTTTAACTAATTTTATCATTGGTTTAACTTTGTTCCAGCCATTAAAAATATGCGGATATAATCTCATTCAAGATCACTCATCGTGACAGATCAGTCATAACAACACTTTGTTGCTATCATAAGGCGTCGAAGTTATAATTAAAGTCATTAGTGAATTTCCCCTCATGAGCCGAGAAGTCAAAGAAATAATATGGATACTGAACTTCAGTAGAGACGAAGTCTTCACATTCTCTACTATGCGGAACACTGAAAAAATTCTGAAAAAGTATGCTTAATCGCCGAATTTAAATATGGGAAAAATGATGCAGTGAGTGTGGTATGCACGATGGAATTTTAAAATTTACGTCCCTTACTATTATAATCCGCATGGCAACATTGGCAGTATACTGCGTACCCGCAGAATGACAGCAGATGACGACTTACACGTCAGTCCGTCCTGGACAACTGTGTTTGCAACATCAGTCGCCACCAACTTCAAGCGGTAAAATCAATTTTTAATTATTTTAAAACCCGGTATTCTTATTTATTCCTTTGAGTTACTTATTATTATTATTAACTTAAATACCTGCCAAGTCTTTCGTAATTAAAAACTAAGATTTTACAGATTTATCCAATTACGTTATATAATGATCGTCGATACTGTAACGCATAACTTTATCCAGAAATCTCAATAAAATCGAAATATTTTATGAACAGTAACGTATCAATAATTATTCCAACTTAACTATTGTAGAGCTTTTATTCACAAAATCTACATAATATAAACAGATTATTGTTACATAATATAAACAGACATTGTTGGATGTTTCTTCGTCTTATTGATCGTATTTATTTCAAAACTTTTTAAGCAATCATTATCGCATAAATAACAGCGCATTTGTGCCGTAATAATGCGATTTTCTTTCGTTCCTATCATTCGATGAGGCTTTAGTGTTCTGCTTTCCTAGTAGATACGATGTCACGTGGCGCGGTGCTGGAGCTTTTCTCTGGGGAAATTTATCAAGGCAATATTTTCGAGCAGGTTTTCTCCTCGATTTCTACCGGTGACTTCGGGAAAAATTGATGAAGAATTCAGAATGCGGATACGGTTATTAAAATATGCGTATAGTGTATGTATTTTTAAATCGTATAATTCTCTTTTAGAAATGAATTTGGTATCGTAATAATATAATTTTGTGTAATACGTGGTCTATACTGGAAGTTTTTGGAACTCGCCAAATGCGTTTAAAATATTAAATTAGTATTATCTATTTTTATATTAAACTATGAGTGTTGACGCTGTGGTTTATTAAGTCAACAGAAAGTGGCCAATGACTTCAATCGGTGAGTGTCAAAGCTACTGGCGAACCCGCCACCTCAGGATGTTTCAACAAACTTTATCGCTATATCACCCTGAGATGAACGCAGATACTTACCGCTACTCCTTACTTTGTCCGACTCCTTACCTCGAGGCACTGGGAATTTTCAAGCTCAGTAGGGCTCTCGTGCCCTCACTTCCAGATATGGTCCGATTTTTCCAACCACCCGTCTGGTCACAGGTTTGAAGTCGATTGCGCGGCTTCTACCTCAAATATCGTCAATTCGTACCGGATTTGTCGCGGATCTGAGGCGTCCTTTACTCGGAAATTTCATCCGAGATTATTGGGTGGCTGACGGATCATTTCAAAAGATAGACATTTTGAGGTACCTATCTACCCCCGCTCTATAGATCGCATACGCGATCTGACTACCCAGCTATTCATCAGTTGATCAAGGCCGGTAAACAGACCATATTTGGATTTAAGACTGTACTCGGGCGAGTACAGTCTTAAGTCATAATAGTTCCGTGTAGTCTGGGCTATGATGCCCGTTATATGCCTTTTGGTCGACCCGATCGCGAAGCAGCCCCTATCCAGGAGCCTCCCCGATGAGGGACCAGATTTATTATATGCCATCTGCTACGGGCGAACCCGTCCACCCCGGAGCGTTTTAATGATATTTATCGCTTTATCACCCCGAGGCGAAACGCAGAGACTTTGGGTACTTATACAGCTCCACCGTAAGAGTCTGACTCCTTACCGCGAGGCACTGGGAATTTTCAAACCCAGTGGTCTCTCAACTCGCGCCCTTACTCCCAGATGCGATCAGATTACTCCGATCCCCCGTCTGGTTCCAGGTTCGAGGTCGCTTGCGCGGTCCTCTACCTCTAAAGCGGCATTCCTGACTGGAATATGGCGGATGCGAGGCGGCCTTTACTCGGCAACTCTCACCCGAGATCGGGTGGCCTAAACTATCATTTCTATGGATAAGCAGCTAGATAAGTGTATGATTCTTAAGAAAGCGTGGGTAAGTAGGTCCCTCAAGCTGCCTATTCTTAGAAATGATACGTCGGCTACCCGATCTCGGGTGAAAGTTCCAGTAAGGAATGCCACTCGCTTGAGGTAGAGGACCGCGTAAGCGACCTCGAACCTGTGACCAGACTTAGTAGGAGGAATCTAACTAAATATGGGAGTCATGGGGTGACGCTGCCCGCAGGGTGGTACTTTCCTATGCCTTGCCGTAAGGTGTTGGACTCTGACGGGCAGTGGTGGAGCTTGGTACGTAGATTTGTCTATGTCTTCAACTCTCTGCGCTTCGCTTCGGGGTGATATAGCGATAAAGTTCGTTGAAATGCTCCGGGGTGGACAGATTCGCCCGTAGCAGGTGACATATCTACACTAAATCTGCACTCGGGCGAGACCGTCATCCCGAGGTGTTTCAACGAACTTTATCGTTATATCGCCCCGAGATGAATCGTACAGAATTTAGACATAACATATCCACATTCCAACTACGCCACTGCTCGTCAGAGTCCTACTCCTTATAGCAAAGCACTGGGAAATGCCACCCAGCAGGGAACCTCACCCCCTCATTACCAGATTATGTCGGATTTCTTCGTCCACCCGTCTGGTCGCAGGATCGATGTCGCTTGCGCAACATCTACCTGTAGTGATAACGGGGATAAGTAGGTACCTCAAGCTGCGTATCCTTAGAAATGATACGTGGGCCACCCGATCTCGGGTAAAAGTTGCCGAGTGAAGAACGCCCTGTACCCGCGATATTCCAGTAAAGAATGCCGCACGCTTGAGATAGAGGACCGCGCAAGCGACCTCGAACCTGCAATCTGACGTGTGGTCGGAGGAATCCGACTGAATCTGGGGGTCAGAGTAGGAGGTTGCCCGCAGGGTGGTACTTCCCTGTGCCTCGCCGCAAGATATTGGCCTCTGACGGGCAGTGGTGGAGCTTGGTACGTAGATTGTCTACGTCCCCAAGTTCGCTGAAACGCTCCGGGGTGGACGGGTTCGCCCATAGAAGGTGACTAAATATAGTGATAACGCGGCATTCCGTAACTCGGAAATATCGCGGACCCTTGGCGTTCTTTACTCGGCGATGATTAGTACGTTAACATTTGCTTAGCCAGTATTTTAGAACAAGTTCGGTAAAACCGTCCTCGTAGGAGATTAGCCCTCTATTACGATAATGTTGACAACGTTGACAACGGCATTTTTGAAGACGTCAAACATGGAACTGATGACGTATCCTTCATATAGGTCGGACCTTGCACCTAGAGATTTCTTTTTATTTCCAAAAATTAAGATAAACTTCGATGTATACGGTTCACGACCCCAAAATCGGTGACAACGTTCCGAGAAGCAATTGAGGAGACCTGTAAAGATGACTGGGCCAACTGCTTTTCCTAATGGTTTCAAAGAATGAAAAACTATATAAATTGTGAGAGAGAATACATTGAAAACACAGTACATACCATATAAACATAAGAAGTGTTTTACTTTATCAGGATCCAGAAATTTTCATTATTGCCTACGTATCTATAATCTAATGTAATTTCTTGCCTAGATATCCTGTAGCCAGGTAAAGGTACGGCCTGGAGATCACGTCGCAAGTGTGCACTGTGCAGGTCATGCGACGTGACGCAACTGTGTAGTGTCGCAAAGACGCAATGCCGCAAAGATTTGCGGGACTTTGCGGTCCCGCAAATCTTAATCTTTCTTTACAATATAATATATATGATGGCAACGGAAGAGGTGGGGGGGGGGGGATATTTTTTTGGAAAAATGGAAAAATGTTAGGTACGTCAGAAAATAGAGGCACACACCCTATTATTCTTATATTATACATATTTTGCAGACTTGGCCACAATCGTGTCGCGATGATCACTTCAGTTTTATATCATTGCACGGCCTTCCCCTGGATCAGCAGAAAACGGTATGCTGGTGATCCCCGCATACCAATCCAAGGTCTTCAATAAGTCATTTATCGTAACTGCTAGAGGACTCGGGAACAGCTGATATGCCGCTGACCGTTCTTTAATCTCCTACAGGCGCTATGTCCAGGGCTCCATTAAATATTATTTTAAGTCTCCGCCAGCCTAAATTTAATCCTGTCCTTTCCTTTTTTCTCCTTGCCCGACTGATATATTTAGAATTTAAGGGCTCCCTAGTCACGGGCCGGAACTCTGAAGCAGGTGCAGTTTAACAGTACGCTATTGCACCATATGTGTTTTTTGTGATTCAGAACAAGATATGTACATTGCGATAAATATAGTACACAACTACGACTAAAGATCATTGTACTCCAATATTATTGTCTAGAATGTGTTTGCGCATTACAGTATTTTTAAAAAAGTATTTAAAACATGTATATGGGTGACTATAGCACCAACGCAGCAGTTAAACTTTAAACATTTTTCCACTTGTTTTACGTTTCGCGGATTACGGACGTTAAAATTTTTTTTTTCAATTTAATACTTTATTAAATGAATCACGGCTTATGTGAATAGTCTTAATTCAAAAGCCCGCGGAGCTAAAGCGCAGTACAAGTTATATGATAACGTCTAAGTGAACCTAGCCTCTTGAGACGCTATGAAAAAATGTCTCAGGCGGAGACTTAGATGGAAATGTCTAGTGACGCGTGCGTCAATGTCTTTTATATATTCTAAACAAAGCTTTTCATTCTCTCGTGCCGGCGAGTGTACTTTGCCTTGGTATTTATTTCGTGAACGATTTAATTGCCGTTGCTCGGCTACTGCTATGCCTCGGACAAAAGGTCCTCTATACTCGTACTTCTCCTTCGTATTTTTAACGAAACGGATACATTAAGTTTTATGATTACTGCATTACTAAATAACAGTTTCCTCTCTCTCTCTCTCGTTTGTGAGGGTGGTTTAAATCCTGTGCAAAAGTACTTGTGCAAAAAGGGTTACGAGGAAACAAAAGAGGAAGTCTTTTGTTACTGTGCTAATATTACATCTTATTCAATATTTCTTATTGTCTGAACCGTGCTAAATCTTATATTTTTGTTAAAGTGTTTGTGCCAAAAGAATGATTTATCTAAAAATTAGCGTTACGTCTTCAAACACAATAAGATTCGTTATCTTAAATTGCTCATGTCCTAGGCGGCGTCCTCTGGTCATCTATGTGAAGTCTGACTCTGCCCAGGTATAAGGGTTGTTCCAGGTGAGACGCCGTGCTGTCATCTATGTGAGAACTGGCGTGTCGCTGATTATGTATCGTGTGGTCGTCTATGCGGTGTTTGGCGATGCCATAATGAGGTTAAGCGTCGTGTGATTATCTGTGATTGATAACTGGCGATGCCTATTTGATAAGGTGCAATATTGATGATATTGTATTTCGGTTTGACGTCATGTGGGTATCTGTGATTGATAACTAGCGATGCCTCTTCAATAAGGTGCGATATTGATGATATTGTGTGTCGGTTTGGTAAGAGTGTCATATTGACACAACACTTGTCCGAATCTATTTCACTACGCCCCAGCAGGTTTATAGTTTATAGTTTAGTTCATATTTGATTTTTTTAATCTTCAGAGATTGTAAAAAAAAACTGAGTTTATATAAAAAAACAAGATAGGAAGATTAAATAAGATAAAATTTAGAAAATTCACTATTCTTTTTAAACAAATTAAATCAGCAATTGAAACAATAGAATAATTTAAATAATACAATTAATTTCCTGACATTTACGGCATAATTTATTAAATTAAGAATGATTTAGAGAATAATTAAAAGCAGAATTTTTCATACATTAATTTGTATACATCAAAGCAAAGTAATAAAACTAATAAAAAATCAAAAAATATATTGGTAATCAATTTATAAAAGAGGGAAGTCCTAAAATACCTATACCTATTTATACCAAATATCGAAATTTTTATTTTTGTAAACAGTCCATAAATTCCTCAATATCATAAAATCCTTCGGTAATCAAAATATCTTTTAGGTTTTTATTACATATATTATAAAGTGCATGTCTTT
>JAOPUG010000152.1:7614006-7624316 GCA_027564375.1 Micropterix facetella
CGAGCAACTGGTGCCGTATATCGGCAATAACGCAGCGTATGTTGACTTCCAAGTAATCTAACGTCAGTGGTTTACCAACTTAGACTAGTAACTTCACATATCCTCAAAGAAAGTAATCCATAGGTGTGAGATCACACGATTGTGGACGCCAGTTGACAGGTCCATAAATGCGAAATGTTTCCCAGAATAAATTGATAGTGTCGCACGCTGTATGGCATGTTCTAGCATAAGTCTAGTCATGTGAAAATGGCAAACCAAACTGAGCATTAGTCAGTTGTCAACTGTCAAATTGGCTATCGCTGGAAAAAATGTTGTCAATATAAAAACCAAACCTCTAAAAAAAGACCCCATACTTAACTGAAAGAGTCGAATTTGGCTTCCATACATGTTTTCCTTTAGGGCCTTCGTAATTGTATGACGATTGCGATATGGGCAACCGAAATGATCAAGAATCTACTACCTCGGAATTAAGTAGTGCTACCAACCATACTGCTACTTAGACACTAATTTTTAGTTAATCTAACTCTGTTACGGTAAAAAAACATGGAGACGTTATGCAAAAATGACAGTTGGAAATTGATGTGTCGATGGAAACTGTGGAACTGATGCGAGGAAATTTCTGCTTCATAATTTATTACAACTTTTGAAAAGGTTCATCTCAGGTAAAATTTCTTGTTTCTAGTTAAGCAGAAAATTTAACAAAAAAATATCGCTGGCGTTCAAAATGTCGATATGAAAAGTAGGTCTACTGTACGCCAGGACAAGAAGACAGGCCAGACGCGCATATCTTTAAACATTTGTATAACTGATATCTAAGCAATTTTGTATCATGAGTTGGGCATAATAAATATATGTAGATTCTATTTGCATATTGAATAATTTGACTAAAGAGCAGAAGTCTGCTCGTGTTAATTGGCACCGGTTTACTCTGCAATATTTCAACGGAGTAAAGTCGAATGCTGATAATAGCATTAACTTTAAATAAACACTTTACACTGACGAATAAAACAAAATGGCGAAATAATTTTTCAAATTGGACGACGCGTTCATAAGTCACGAGCTCTTAAGGGTATCATTGTAACTAAATAACGCATAGAAAAGTCAGTTTATTTTAGGGGTATGTACGACCTGTGGTTCTTTTAGTTCAAGTCATTTTAATTTGCGACTGTTGCCTCTTTGCCAAAATAGCAAAACTATATGTCTATAGGAGGTCAATTCATATTATTTTGAACTTATTTTTTAAACATTAAAATTTCGCCATCTATTGAGTGTCGGCACAAACTTTCTTGTAAGTGATTCGAATATCAGCAGATAGATGGCGATCGTTAGCGTTCAATGCTGTTTATTTATTATTAGATAATTTTATATTTAAACTAAGCATACCATACGCCCAAATAATAGCGATTTTCCATTTCATCGTAATTTATGTGTTCCGACTAATCCCAATAAACAGAGATCATTTTTTTCCAATATGGCGGATCGGGTTATATGAAATATCAATTTTCCTAATACCATACTGTTCCATATAACCCGAAAACATACTTTCTACCTCTTAATATACTTTGCTTTTAGAAAAGACAATAAAATTTACAGTAGTACCTACTTTGGTATAAATAATTTTTTAGTAGGTTTTTTGGCAAATTTTGTTAACTTTCTTCATTTATTACTCCCTATTCCATATTAACCGACTATCTCCGTGTTTACATGTGTTGTTTTTTTTTAATTAGTTTCTGGATACAAAATATTATTCACAGATAATTGAAGTCTGAAATTGGATTCAGAATGGTATTTAAAACAATATCAGGCTGTGGTATTGCCTAATATAGGGTATTATGGTAGTCCATAATACCCTAAGTTCCTCTACGTAAACCTGAAAAAAAGTGTCGATCAGCAGCTTTGGTCTTCGAGCGCTTAAAAAAGTAGTCGGATGTCGCGGACTTTCGAAGAAAACGGTCGCTTCATTCATTTCAGTCAACACATGTCACCACAATGGATATAGTGTAACACAAATATGTGTTTGTCAGAAATAATAGCTGAACTCCGTAAGGATAACCTAAAACATTGCATAATTTTCATCATGATCACGCGAGTTCTCACACCGCTCAGAAAACAAAGGAGTATTTGAAGCAGTAAATCAAAGAATTGACAGACCATCCTTCGTACATACATAACTAGAGTCCCAATTATTATTTTACGTTCCTTTGTTTCAATGTATTTATTTAATTAGGTAATTAACAGCATGCACTTATATTTAGTTAAGTAGTGTTGGGCAAGATTTAGTTAGAATAATGATTAAATACCTGAATCGTGATTTGTGACTAATGGTTGATTAGTTTAGTTATGGCGGGGCGAGTAACGATTAATTAGTTTTAATAATAGTTTAAACAATCACGACTAAAAAAATGTGATTGAAATTCTCGATTGCGGTCAACTTAAAGTTTTGCATCATGATGAAGTGGAGTGGACCACCATCACTCATACACGTATAATGAATTGATACACTTTTTACTATTACTTCGGCCCGTCCTGCGGGGAGCCTAAGTCTTATAATCATTCGTGCACATGTTACTATGCATGGTAACTCAAATAAACTACGTCCGTTTTAAAATTGTCTTTCGTCGATCAATATTTATGGCCAACGCGCAGAGCCCAGTAGATTTTGGAGTCTGTACGATCTACGGTTGTGGTACTTGCCATACAAATTTTCCCCATAAAATCAGTTTCTATATTTTTCAAAGTTTCAAATTGATTAAACGGTGGAAATAGCAAAAAGAAAATTTGTTTGTCATGATGAGACGCGTAAAATGAGGTACATATCGCCTGATTTCAATGATTTAATGTTATTAATATTATTGATTTAATTTAATGACACGCTCAATCATGATCGACGACGTCAGTACCCTCTATTGGTCAATACAGGAACCACCTGGTCACCGCGGTCCCGACTAGGTCGCTAGGTTGCGTCAAAAAGCCAAAATTTTACGCTTTTTTACACTTTTATTGCTTGAAATAGAATTAACTTTAAAAAACGGAAATGAAACACTGTTAGCCACGATGAGGCACGTAAAATGAGGTAAATGTCGCATGGAGTCCATCTATCTGTTTAGACAAAAATAATGAGGTAAGAATGTGATCAAATGGGCCGTAGTTTGACAAACCCTTGGGTTTCCCCCTTGCCAAGTTTACTATTAAAAAATATCAGCTTACTAATTAAAAATCATACACGTGGGTGTTTTTTTAACAAACAAATAAAATACGGTGGCTTCTTTTACTAAAAATATAAAATACAATTTCACGAGTTATCCAATATAAGTTTCCAAATGCGTGGGTCAAATTATTTTATGTTGGTTATGATATGCTATGATATGCGGTCACTAGTGATGTAGCGGTGTGAATTTATGATTAAATGAACATCCTTCTCTTTACAGGTTAGACAAATCAAATCAAAAACTCTTTAATGCATAACTCTTAGCAATGGCAGACTTATTACCATGTAGACATTATCTTACAGTCAACCAACAGATATAAGAGAGAATTGTCGGGTGGCATCTAAAGAGCAAACTAGTCTAAGTTGACTATGTTAAAAATTGAGGAATGAATAATTAATTACTAATTGATTTAGTTATTATTATGATTAAAGTTTTAATTGTCTTTAATTAGTCATGACTCAGTAGTTGATTTAAAAAATAGTCGATTGACCGAACACTGCTTACACCATAAAAATCATTTGACACAATTTTGTTGAGTTATAATTTTATTATTTAGGGTATATATTGTGATGAGCCATTATTATATATTATAGTAATGATAATATTGTAACATACATAATATATAGACGTAGTATAAATATAAAAATAAAATAAATAAATATACATTTATAGGTATTTGACTGTCGATTTAAATATATTATTTTAATGCTGTTTCAAGGACGGATCGCACAGGCGTTTTGAAAATAATTTTGTTACTGTTTTAAATGTCATGCTCTAATAATTTATCATTATACGTACGTGGCAATCGATTAAGCATGGAATTGCGTATGTAGTTAGAATGTCTTATGTTGCGGCACCTTCAGAGCGAAGCTTGAAACTACGTATGGCATTGACGATGTCATGTAGCACAGTCATATCCGCAGCAGTTTGTCGATCCTCTCAAGTCAGTCAAACGTGAGATGTTCGCGTCTGGCTGGGCACTGGCTGAACCGCCTTTGAATCCTCTCCAGTTGGCCTTTATGCTCGTTATATAGCGGAGGATTACTGAGAATCAAAGGTAAATTCCGTGGTCAGCAGTTTCGAGACCGGAAAAATCTGCCTATGCGTACAAAACGGTCATTTTAACAGCCCTAAATTGGAATATGATTGCTGTTTTAAGAGTTACTTCATTTGAATACAAAAATACATTGATTTTAAAAGCGGGTAATTTGAAAAATAATAAAACTCTAAGCATTACCGGTCCTATTCAGAGTGGCTTACTAAAGTCGTCGATAAATCTAGATTTACTAGCCGCGGAACAAGCCGTGATTAATTTATCCCAATTCCTATTATGATATTCAGAGTCGTGCTTTTTAATATCATTTGTAAATCAACTGGTTAAGGCTGCCAACTGCATAGCCTTAATGACAACTGGCAACAAAAGTAATTTTTTTATTCGTTTTGGCATGATTTCAAACATTTTCGCGGGATGTTGTCTATGGTAACTGAATTTTGACACATGAAATAACCTCAAAACATAAACGTTGCCATTTTCGTTTGTTGGTTGTAAGCAAGTACAGCGTGATTTATCTTGATTTCATGTCATGAAGATGTAAAATGTAGAAAGAAAAATATAGATAACTCATGCAGTGCGCAAAAAATACGGTATTTGGTTGGAAAAGTGAGCAATGGTGCCGTTTAGTTTTCAAATTGACTTTTACTATTATTGTTTTTAATATTCAAAGAAGCCATACTGACTACTTTTAATGTATATTTTTAGCTAGGGCGCGGGAATTAAGCTGAAACAGTGGATCTATTGAAAGTATGGCAATTTGTGATAATGCTATTGTAAGCAAGATTTTTTAGAACGTAAATCCTATTATTTATCTTATTTCGTCCTTAACAACGCGATAACAACGACGGAATTTCGATGAGTCGTTATTTACAAGTTGGAGCGCGGACGTAGATGTCATTAAACTCGAAAATTTAATCTAATTCACGAAGTTTATCCATTTTCAAACAGACATACGATGCGAAATATGAGAAACTCGAAACACAAGATCCGACAACGACTGATAGAGCTGGCGTGAAATGTCAGAGTTCCCAAATGTCAAATGGTTCGAGCGCTCTTCTTCTTTTTTGTCGTTATAGTCTTCAACAATGGTGATTTCGGCTAGTTTTTAGTTGTCGGTTTCGTCGACAGGCGCCGTGCAGGCGCTGCGATCGACGACTTAACAGCGCCTCGAGGTGTGATCGAGGGATGTATGGACCTATAACACCTTGCTAACCGATGAATAACTTAGTAACTTCTCGATAGACGTCTCCGTATAGAGTTTTTTGCAAATATCGGCTGACTATATTTAGTAAGCGACTCTGAATAAGACCGTACGTCATCAGAAGCCACACTTTACAACCCTACCAAATATATATCTGCCTTACTTTTGCAAGGTAAAATCGCTATTTTACAGGGCCTATGTATTTCTAATAGTATATTTTTATTATAACCACACACTAGCATTCAACGGGCTAATTGAAAGTTTTGCTTCTTTTATTTTCTTTGGTTAAATTATTAAAATTTTCTTTCGCATTACCCATGTATAGTAGTGACGTCTGACGAATAAAAGCACTATAAGTTAGCGATAAAGTTTAACACCACTCAAGGCGGGGCGAACGTTAGTTAAGACTGTGTCATAAAATCCGGTGATATAAAAACCGCATTAACTTGCAACTCACCCAAGGGAGAGGTAGTCTCAGAAGAAGAATATTGAATAATAAGTACTTAAAATAAAAAAAATATTAAAAACTGAAAAATAAATAGAAATCGAAGACTATCGCGATTATTTGACATTATAAATAGAATCAATATAATAAGTTATTGTTACTTTTCCTATTAACTTTGACATCCAAAAAAGACAGAGAGCCGAGGAATTCTTACACCGTTTGTATTCCTTTAGGATGCAGAAAGTATCGTCCACTTAGCCAATCTAAAGAATGGGTTCGATTTTAAAGGTTACGATAGCTAGTTCCTCAAAACCCTTATTTCACCTTTGAAGTAGAATAGGACAGCTCTCTGGCTTTTTTGGATATCAAAGTTACGAGAAGAAGTGAAAATACTCTCGGACATACAGTAAATCGAACGCCCACACATACGGATAGATATTTGCATGCCAGCTCGCACCATTATCCCTACCATCATGTTCAGTGCAAACGTCGCTCGTGAATCGAGCACGCGATATATGCGACGATGAGCATTTTCCGCAGGGCATGGAACATGTTGATAATGTCCTTAGGAAAAATGGTTACGGAAAATTTCACGAGACATGCACATAATCCAATACAGACGAAACTCAGAAGCCGAGCAGATCGCGAGCATTCGTACTATTGGTCAAGGGGGTGACATGGAACAAGTAAGATGCTAAACAAATTCGATATAAAAACGATCTTTAAACCGACCCAAAATATAGCTTGATCTCTGAGGCATGTAAAGGATATCATATAACTGCAAACTCAGGGTGTGTATAAATCGAAAGCAGCTGTGGGTTAGCCTACGTTGGACAAACGAAACGGCCCATAGCCACTTGTCTGATGGAACACATCAAAGCGGTTAAAAACTGTCAACGAGAAAAATCGGCGATCTGCGGACACATATTGAATAGCGGAACTAACCACTAGGTGCAGTTTCAAAAACCCATTGTGCTATCAAAAGAACAATGTTACTTTCCGCCCATGGTCCGGGAAGCCATCGAAATAAGAAGAACCTCGAACTTCAATAGAGAAGACGGTTTCAAACTCTCTACTATGTGGAATCCGCTGTTCAAAATGTTCTCAATTGCCGAACACACTGGACGTAATACAAGATACAGTGACTGTTGTGTGCACGGTGAATTTTCAAAATTCGCGCGCGCCGAACTCGCCGCCCCGCCACCGTTATAACCTACGCAGTAACAGCAGCAGTTTGCCGCCTACCCGCAAAACAACGGATGACGACTTGCTGCACTTTATTCTACCCTAGACAACGGCAGGTGCCACATCGATGAAACGTCGAGTGTTACAAAACTTCACGCGGTAAATTCGTTCAATATTTTCTATTTATAAAAATAAAATAGATTAAAATTAAAATAAATGGATTTTTTTTAAATATGACATAATATTCTGCTACCTTCCCTTCATCTTCTGGAACTACATATGGGAAACTTATCATTTACATATAATACCTGTGAGTATATTAAACCGGATATTAGGTACCTAAAATTCTTTTTCAAGGAGTCTGTGCATCAAAATGTAGGAACAAGGAAACAAAATTTAAAAAAATACCGGAAAACATCCTTCCACAGGATCTGTAGAGTCAAAACCGAAATAAAATAATAAAATCGTTGTTTCTTTTCGTTTTTGGCTTTTTTTTCTGAAAAAGCATGTTTTTGGACATTCAGAGATGTTTTTGTACATTATTATACATGAATTTTTTTTTCGTTCATTTGGGCTATTGGCTACCGATAAATAGCGATTTTATAAACCACTTTCCGATATTCAAATATTTCTCAGTAACAGAAGCCTAGCAAAAGAAAAGCTTGTAGAACGACTTTCAAATACGTTTTTTTAGATTAATATACAAAAAAGTCTCCTAAAAACATATTCTTATAGCAAAAAGTCAAAATCGACAAAATATACAATTTTCTTGTTAAGTTTCACGTACTTATTTTTACCCCTGAAACAGAATGTCATATTGTCGCGAACACCGCCGGCAATTAATATGAATAATAGTGAACCACTTTAGAGAATGTGATATATTCATGCATTATTGTGTTATTTTATCTCATTTTCCCTTGATTATTTATAATTCACAACGCCATTTGGAAATTGAAACAAATATATTTTTTTTCTCCACATTCGCTTCTTGATCCACTGACATTATCTTGACTGCAATGTGATAATCCTACTGACATTATCTTGACTGCAATGTGCTGTAAACTGTGAAATACTAAATTTAATATTCTCCAAAATAATAACTTCATAATAATATAACGCTGGTGGCTGCTGTCGTTGCTTATTCATAATAAAATTGTTGTTATTTGGAGGGAAATTTGTAACGCATAAAATGGAAAAGCATTCAGCTGTAGCTTTTGCGCAGTTTCCATTAATGGATTCGCGAAGGCGAGCAAACAAGCCGGCAATTTGTTTGGCCAACAGTAAATGGTCGCGTGTTTTGTTGATCACAAAGCGTTATCGGTTGTTCGCCGAGCAGTGTAATCACAATTTTCAGTAAGCTCGCTATTTGATATTAATATTATTTTTACTGTCTTGTTTTTCTGGTTCATTTTTATAATGTTGATATTTTTCTGTCTTTATTATTTTTCAGATTAATAGGTAATCATAACGCTTGGATATTAATTCGCAACGAACGAATTTCATTGCGAATTCCTTGGATGTTTGCAAGGCAATCGACGTCGTTTTCATGGACTTTTCGAATGCCTTCGACAAAATGAATATCTCCCAGCTGCTTGATAAAACAGGTCGACTGGATATACACAGTCATGATGAATGGATACGTATTTGTATTTATTAATGTCACTTCATGCGTACCGCAGGGAAGCCATTTAGGACCAATTTTCTTAGACTTATTTGTAAATAACAATGGCAAATGCTTCCGATTCTGTCAATTCTGGCTCTATGTAGATGAATTAAAACTTGTTACGTACGTTAGATTTGTTAAGGGCTGCGTCGAAATTCAGTCTGATCTTCAAAGACTGCAAAATTATTGCCAGTATAATATGCTATTTTAAAACCTAAAAAATGCAGGATGACTTTAATAGATCCCGCAAACCCACACATTTTAAGTACATTATAGGTAAACGTGCAAAACCTCGAAAGAAATTTTGAGATCACCGATTTAATTTCAATCCACACATTTGCCACTTGACGTCTAATGCTATCTCTTGAGAAGACGTTCAGGACTACCGGGTTACCATGCTTTTCTTTATGACGTTTGTTCACAGTAAAGTGAAGTATGGAAATGTAATCTGGAACCCTGGATATAAAAAGTATATTGCTAAAATTGAAAGGATATAGAGAACTATACTCAGGTGGGTGTCGTCCAGATTACTAAGGCCTCTTCGTTTTGATATCTAACATGCTTAAACTGAATTATTTAATTGTATTAGCCTAAAAATGAGAAGAGAGGGTAATTACAAACTGGAATGTCCAGACCACCTGGCGCGTTTTCGCTTAAATATTCCTTCGACACACCGAACTCGCCATCTTGATGTCTTCCGCCTGTCGGGCTATTCTACGAACAATGCTCTCTTCTCACCATTGCAGCCATTCTGGTATCAACATTCAAGTATTAATTTCTGATTACCAATTTGTAGAACATCAAGACAAACGTGCGAGGATGTCGACGTCTTGACTTGTTGAGGATGCACTGCGGATTAGGACTGGGAATTTCGTCTAGCCCTCTTAAAGAATACGATAGATGTGGGGTTTGATTCCCGCCAAGTGGCGCATCTGAATGTGTGCAGACAAGGAAATATACATCTTAATAGTATCCCCGGGCTTGAGAGTTGAAGTCTATTTTACTGTGTTGCTGATGAAGATGATGGATGCGAATAAATATAACTAATAAATAGATAACGACTGTGAAAACAACGGATTTAGGTGACTTTTTTCAACCTTTCGCAAGAAACGTAGATTGGATTTTAGTCCATTCAGTGGGGACAGAAAAGGCCTTCGCGTTACAAAATCTGGGGAAATATAACGATTTCGTTATTTTGGTCGTGTACCTTATGAAAAATCATATTTTTTGCCTCGAGTTGCGCATGCGCAAGCATCCATGAAACATTCTTATATAAAAGATGATTGAGAAATGACCCATTGATTTGTTTTGCATGAAGATTTTGAAAATACGGTATTAATTTCTTCTTGTTCAAAATGTCGTAATAGCAAACGTGTATTTTAAAAATAGATTTAAAAAGTTTCTATAAATATATTAATAACCTTATTCCTTAAAAATGAATCATCTATTTCAAATTTCAAAAAATGTAAAAGTAATGAAATAGTATTTACATAAGTAGGTATTATTAGAGTTCCAAGGCGATAGGTGAGGGGAGAAACCCCACCCACCGCCCG
>JAOPUG010000152.1:7657904-7673066 GCA_027564375.1 Micropterix facetella
ATCTACATTAAACTTGCAGAACCGCCGATTTTTTTTCTCAAATAAAATATTAGTATATTTTAAAAATAATATTTTCTACAGCAAGTTTCTAATAATTTTCTCATACAAATGCGCCGAGGCGTATCTTCGTTCGGCACATTGATGTGAGATATTCTTTTGTGATATTTGTGAGATTTTTTTACATACATCGTCACCTTAATCTGCTGAACGTTATTACCTTCACAAATTGAATCAAATATTATAAGAGACATCGCAACTCCATATACATTGCATCTATGTCACGCTGGATAGCCTCTCATGATAGCTTAGGTAGCCTCTCATGCCTTTGGGTTGCTTATTCTGGGATATAGTTTTATTACCAGCAAATAGTAGATACGATGCCATCGTAAAAGTACCACTGATGTTTTCATGAAAATATTAAATACAAGAAACCCATGTTCGATCCTTGTATAACACCCGACAGGGTGAAATATTTAGATGATGCAAAGCTACAGTTCTAGAGAATTTGCTAAGAATCTCTAAAATAGTAAGCTAAAAATAGTAGGAGCTTTGGAGCGTGTGTGACATCAATCAAAATGTTACAAATTATTGTAAGAATAATGAAAAGGTAGAATAATATAATAAAATTAGAATAGAATTATAAAATTTGATATTAAACTCATTATTTTATATTCTTCGTCTTCTCCTTTATGTGCCTCTTCATTCTTGGAGATTGGCCGTTAGATCTGTAAATTTTCATCTGTCTGCGCCATCCGGAACAGCTGCTCTGCTCCGGTGATGCCGGACTCCCTGATATTACTCAGTCATGATTTCTTCCGCCTTCCCAAGCGCTGATTGCCCTGTCATTTGATCATCAATATAAGTAGAAGTAACTGATATCTGTTATCGAGCAACACGAGCTTCAGATATTCAATTTTGCGATTTTTGACGGTGCGCAGTAATTATCGGGTCGTTCCAGCTCGCTGAAGTACTTTTTCATTACTGACTTTCTGGGTCTAGCTTATACGAAGCATGCGACGATAACGCCACATTTCAAACGCTTGAAAGCGACGTCCGGTGTCTTCCTTTATGGTTCACAATTCACTAGCGCATATAACCACAGGCCAGATGTAGCAATACAGGATCCGAGTTATGAGTCGTGCGTTGATTTGCTGACAACACTGCTCATTTTCTTAAACGAGGCATGGGGGATTTCAATCCGGGTTTTAATTTCTTGATCTGAGTCCCATGTTTCATTTACCCATGCCCTGACATATTTGTAATGCTGGACTAGCTCTAGAGCTTTATCCGCTACCGATATTCTTGGTTGTAAATACGGATCCCTGGTTATGACCATGACTTATGATCAATAGATAAATTATGGAGACCAATGATTCCAATATTACGCCTATAAACCGGAAATTATGTGATGTGACATCATTGTCTGCTGGATATATTCGTGAATACATACATTCAGGATTTGCTGCAACGCCCTATTTCGTCATGGTTGCCACACAGCGGCCGTGACTTTTACGGACATGATTTACGGTAAACTATTGCCTATGCAGAAAATCATAAACTGGAACCTAGACAGTTGGGGTCGATGACGAGGTGTTTATTTTGGACTTGATAATTTACCCAAATTTCTTGCCAGTCGCCCTCAAGATCGGTTGGTCGTAGCTTACTACGATGCTTCACCATAAGAGTCTTCGACAATTCAGTCGACCGGGAGGGAGTCAGTATGGTCTTCTATGAGAGGCAATTAGCTGCTTTGCAGTTTTCTCACTTCCCGGTAGATTGCACGCTTCCGTTGTATGTCAGGAGGAGGGATGTTTAACTGTAAGAACGGGTAACCACGTCGACTTCAACGTACCATTCACAACTCTCATTGTTTCGTTCAGAATCAACCTTAGAAACATGTGTTTCCATGTTGGAGTGCAATATTCTGACATGCTATATTACGGTAGACTATTGCGCAGAATATTGATTTATAAACCAATAAATACCATGGTGGATGCTTTGAGGACACTAGCTGTATAGCCCCAGATTGTTCCTGCCAACTTAGAAATTATATCGTTCTTCCTTTTTAATTTGCTAGAGACTAGCCCTGAGTGAGCTTTGAAAGTTAGACTACGGTCTAACTTTACACCTAGTATCTAGGAGAGGTATTATCGAAGACTAATTTATTACACACGGTCAGATTTAGTTTCCTACTCGCTTAATTACTGTTGAGGTGGAAAATATTGGCGCAGTTTCGGCAAGATTTGGTTTGAGGTGCCAATATTGAAAATATTTTACGAAGGTAGAAATGTCTGTGTTTAGGGTTTTTTCCAGCAAACTTAAATGACTTTGACTGGTAAACAATGTCATCTTCGTATATACATTTTCGGAGAGTTGTTTCCGGTGGATCTGCAGTATACACATTAAATAGGAGAGACGAATGGCAGATCCCTGCGCCATTTAGCAATATTATAGCAATGTTAAATTACTAAGTTAACAATATGAAAGATGAATTCAAAATTTGGGGACGATATAGAAGTTTTGACAAAAATAATTACGGAGGTCCAAAGTTCTGAAATCTTTAAAGGTGCTTGACTTTTGTTTTTTTTTATTATCTTTGTTCTAGGGAACGTTAAGAAATCTTGAAATATTAGAGATCAAAATGGCGTAATGTTTTATATGTTCTTGAGTTTTATACGTATAGAAATATAATAATCATAAACAAAGGAATACACCGTTGAACAAATTGCGAATTCATTAATTCCTATTAATTATATTTGCAAAAACTTTTACGTTGGCTTAATTGTTTTGAATTCTCCTTACACAATATTAATTTAATGATTTGAGATTTTCTCACTGCGAATATAATAGTTGGTTCGACATAACGACTCCACTGATATTGAAGGCACTCTTTAAAATTTTCCTTTTTTTTTCAGAGTTTTGGAATGAGTATTTTTTATGAAAACGATGTTTTTAGTAAAATAATGAAAATTCATTGAACCCCAAAAATTTGGCCCTGGAGGATTTTATTCGCGGAACTGAAATCTGATGCATTTTCCTGCGCAATAAGAAACATAATAGCAAACTTTACTTACTAATGCAACTGTACCGATACTACAAATGACCAGAGCACAAACACAGGAAAAAGAAAATAACAGGAGGAAACGTCGCAGTGTAATGACGTCCCCGGAAGCCTGCTCGGTGCTATGCTGATCTAGAAAGCAAACGCATGATAGACAACACAAATAATGTACACAGCAAGCCAGCGTCTCATACGAGACATTTATTCAGATATATATTTTATAACAACAAAATATAATCGACACCGCCGAAGAGTAAATACACTTCACTAAGAAGGCGCCATTGAAAACAAGTGGGTGCAAAACGATCTCTATCCGACGAAAGTTAGCAGATAGATCGCAGCGAGATCACCGGAATGATCTCAGCATATTATGAGCAGCTCTGCAAGGACCAGCTGGAACAAGCCGTTTCCGACGTTTGCAGAGGCTAGAAACAATAAAATACGATTTGAAGCACATGCACCACGAATCCAGTCTACGTAAATAGGAGCACGGACAGCGGCGACACGACCGCATGGCAGAACCAAGGCGCGCGGGTGGCAGCGCCGGGGGAAGTCGTTCGACGGCAAGAAAGAGAAATTTAGACCAGGCACGATATTCGTACGGAATAGTTTTACTGTGCGATAGGATTTATACCTGAAGGAGTTTAGAAGTGTATACTTCTTAAGAAAGCGGGGGTAAGTAGGCACTTATAGCTGATTATCCATAGAAATGATAGTGTGGGCCATCCGATCCCGGGTGAGAGTTACCGAGTAATGACCGCACCGTATCTGCCATATTCCAGTCAGGAATGTCGATTTAGAGGTAGAGGACTGCGCAAGCGACCTCGAACCTGTAAGCAGACGGGGAATGGGAGTAATATGATCGCATCTGGGAGTAAAGGCGCGAGGAAAGCCAACTGGGTTTGAAAAATCCCAGTGCCTCGCGATAAGGAGTCGGAATCTTAAGGGCCTGGGTGGAGCTCGGTACGTAGATTTGTATACGTCCTAAGTCTGCGTTTCGCCTCGGGGTGATAAAACGATAAATTGCGTTAAAACGCTCCGAGGTGGACTGGTTGACCCGTAGCAGGTGATACATGATAAATACGTGTGATAGGGACAAAAAACTTCGAGCGCGCGAAAAGCGAAGAGCGAGACGGACACACACCCAACCGACGCCAAACAAGGACAGCAACATGCAACAAATGTTCTTAGAGTATAAATATTATACAAATTTATGTAACGATAGAATCCATTGCGAACTCTGTAAAACGACACTGTCACTCTGAGAAAACTGTAAAAGAAAGCTGAATAAAACATAACTTTGCAAAATCTCTGGAAAAAATATTATCGCGAGGTTCATTACGACGAAAAGAAACCCCGATAAACAACCATTAAACACATGCATACGCACTCACTCACCCTGACATGCCCACACAACTACCATGCACGTACTACACCAGTTCCGACATCCTATCAAATAAAATAAAATAATTAAAAATAAACATAACCTAAAATGGCCACTTCACCTGTCCATTCTTTAGAGATTTTATTAGATTGGAAAGTACTATATTATTGCGGGTATCGCAGTCAGTTGACATATAAATAACTAAAAGGCACTCAGCCTAGAACATGTTTTTAAAAAAACCACGAAACGGATGTTTCCGTAATTTTAAATTGGATTTCACCACTTCCTCGGACGAATTACGCAGCGTTTAAAATGTGAGAATATATATAGGTTTAATTAATTTTCAGGTTATGGGGAGGGAGGGGGAGGGATCACGGAATATCGCCGTCATTTGTTCGATGCGTGACCGGTCAGAAAAGGCTATTTCAAAAATGCGCCAAAAGCGATGTGCGTGTGGCAGAATGTTTTTAATTGCAAGATTTTAAAAGTATGCGAACAGGGAAACGAATACAATATATTTCAGCAGTGACATCGCGATTCTCTGAGAGAGTAATCTACTGAGAGTAATTCTCGTAACTCAGTCAAAATTCCGCTTAACCTATATACTTAAAAATAGTCAATGAGCCCAATTCTCTAGGTACGTTCGTCTGCTTTTTTCGCGTATGATACGTGAAAAAGCAGACGTACGCATATTTGACTTTTATGGTATTGGTATTATGACACATATATGAAACGCCACCGTTCGGTAGCCGTGGCATTGACGGTAGTTGTTTATCAAAAAGTTAAATGACTTTTTTGACAGCACAGCCGTGTAACTGTATAGGCAGTCATATGCGTATAAGCAGACGTGGTTGAAGAATTAGCCCGATTGTGTCCTTTCGCCAAGCATAACCCGGTCACAACCGAAAATGGTAAAAAAAAGAGTGTGGTTCACAGAGTACCTAGCACTTATGTACCTTTGATTTGTTATTATTTCTTATTTATTACCTAAGAAAATTTTTAATCCATATACATTTTACGACTCATAGACGGACTAATGTGGGGAGTTTTATGATTATGCGAAAAATCAATTTGAAATTTAGTGGAATATCACCGTTTTGAGGCCCTATGTACCCAGAAAGGTTAGTTTTTTTTAAAGTGCGTATCCAGTATCTGTTGCCAATACCGTCACACATATTTGATTGGCGGATGTCTGCGACGTAATGCAATGTCTGCATCGTGACTAGTATATTTACAGACTGAATAGTTAGTTCGGGACAAACCGCTGATTGCCTGCGTGTTTACAAACGGTGGACGCGGAGGGCACTGACCGCTAAATATATTACATATTATTAAAGAAAGTATTAGTTATACCTTTGTTGTAGGATCACGTTGGGGCGCAACAAACCTGAATACGCCATCGTTCGACCATACTACTTCCATTTTGCAAAACTGCGAAACAATGTCCCATCGGTAAACAATTGTTGAGCAACTAATTGTTTCGCCTTGCTAGCTGCCTGGCACAGATAAACATGACGCGCAACACCTATGTATAATATTCAGAAACACTGCGAAACGTTGCTGTGACTTAGAAATACGTAAATTCATTGTTGCGATAAAAAGTTGCTCAACAAATATTTACCAGTGCGCAATAAACTGAGTAACGCAGTTAACCGAGTTACGCAGCTTTATGATTTAAAATTGGCTTTCTTTTTTTTTCGATAGAGGCAAATTGTATTACCATTATGAAACTATAGTGGTTGAAATCCATCCATATCATGCCATTTTTACAAATCTAATGATGGGGCCTGACTAACGCCAAAGGCCGTTGATTATCCCGTTGATGGACGTTAAACATAAGTGCAGCCAAGACTTTGCAAAGGCAGTACAATCATGCATAGAGCCTTTTGTCGTTAAGTAATAGCTCGAATGGCTGTATTTTTTGGCAGATTTATCGCGATAATTTATGACTATTTATGAGGCAATAGTTACGTTTGTCATTTTACACCGTGAGCGCCGATGGGATCACACGTATTTGTTTCCGCCCGGAGCAACCATTGATCGACGATAACTGCGGCTACGTATTCTATGGCTATGACGTTTCTACGGCTACGTATTCTATTCTGTGGCTATGGCTATTTCTCTGCATTCTTCTCATCCACCATCTTCTTTTATTTGTGTTGTTTTTTTCTTGGACCAGTAATGCTAAAACATATTAATATACTAAAATTTGACATTCATAAAATATAGTATAGCAACTTATGCAACCATCTTGATTTGTGCAACATTTATCGCCGTTGTTTATGGCGATAATGGGCATTGACATTGGCCGTTAAGTTTAGTTACTCAGTTTATTGCGTTAATTTGAGAAAAACATAATGCCGGTTTTTATCGCGATAATGGGCATGGACGTTAGCCGTTAGTATGTCCCCACCATCACTGGTAAGAATTTTGTAATGCAAGTATGTGGGTATTAGTTTATGAATATGAATTTAATTTAGATTAGATTATATCGACTGCCCCAGCCAGGAGTCACCCCAACACATCCCACCAGTATTATTTAAAATATGTAGGGTTTAAACACTGGCATGACATAATATTATTATTATTATATTCAAACTTGTATAGAAACACACTGAGACGCTTTTTAACAAAACTTCGCATGTCAAAGAAAATCATTTTACTTGAGTTTATTAACTGGATTTTAATTTTAATTTTATTTTAAGTGGGGGTTGTCATAAAATGTGTCATGTCCAGATGCGATTAGGTTATAAAATTCTCGTTTTAGTGTTATAAATTAATACTAAAAATAAAAAATAAAATTCTTATTAAAGATATATTCCAGCAATACTAACTAAATATTACTTATTTACAGTCTGGACGATTTTCCGTACGTTTTGTCCTTTTTGGTCATAAATTGTACACCTTGAACTTGATTACCACGGATTAAATCCGATTTTCTCACTTTCTACGACCGTATTGTCTATATTCTCTTTGTATTTCCGTACCGACCGCATTGTCTGTATTTTCCGGATTTTGTCGATCAAAAGACATGTTTACGGCCATGATGATATAACTATTCTCTTCGCACAAAACCGTTGACGTTTTAAACATTTTCGACATAAACCTAGATGCCCCTGACAAATGTGGTTTTATCGCCAAATGAGTAAGTATAGCAACGTGTGATTTTATTGGCAAACCATTTATAATTTACCTCACAGTAATTTTGTCGCAAACAAAACGAATGTCATCTATTGAATTTGATCAAAATTCCATAAATATCATAAAATGTCAAATAGAGTTTTGTTAAAAAGCGCTTCAATTTGCTAGTGTGCTAGCACTAGTATGAAGTTCTGGAAGGACTAGGAGCTAAGAAAACCATAGCCTAGGTTACACAAATTATCTTGGAAGCAGTAGATAAATAGAATGAACATTTATGAGTATATTTGACCTAGCAAAAGCGTTTGACACGGTTAGTCATAGCAATTTTTTGGACATGTTTAACGATATAGGTGGATGCCACCGAAGAGGATTGAGAGTTATTTGTCAGATCGGGAATATAGAATTACCACATTCAGTAATTTTATATTTTGTTATACAAAAAATATTTAAAAAACAATTTTTATTCAATAAAAATAAAGTGTACAAATATTAAAAGTGTGCTATAATAGATAAATAAAATTTGTTTAAAATCACAGGTATGCACCTACCTTAATTAAAATGTATTGCTACAGTCTCATATATAACGATAATGACATAGACAAATGAATGATAATCAGGCCTCCGCGCCAAACAATATTCGCAGCTGCATATTCACCAAACAATATTCACGTGTTTACTCAATGGGGAGCCATGTTCATTTTAATTAATATTTATGTGATGAGATAATACGATACATAGGATACATAGGACCCATTCTGTTTGGACGTGTCCTTAAATTAAGACCCACATAAAATAATCTAACGGACGGGGAGCATGAGTAAATTGGTTTACCGAAACTCGGTGTGGCCCGCACACGCTCGTAAACTCCGAAAGGACTTAATTTAAATTTGGGACAAACGTTGCACGCCTTCGCCGATTTGCAACGTTGTTACTAAATTTTATTATAATATCAAGTTTTCAGACAACTAGTTACTATCAATTTTTAGATTTTATCCTAGAGTATATTTATTGGTTTGTACAATCAAAACATACAAACCAATAAAAAAATAAAATTCCCGACATTAAAAAACGAGCCGTATAGTAGCAAGTATATGAAAAAATAACAGGAAAAGTAGCGATACATATCAGAAAATTTAGCCAGCCCCGTGATTGGTAATCCCTGATTTATCCAAAATGGCTTAAAACCTATTCCAATAATTTTCTTCCATCGTTGACGTAACGATGTGCTTATTGAGGGTAGATTTAAAAACTGTTGATAATAGTCAATATATTATTACATTAATGAGTAGCTGAATATGCCGTGATTTAAAATAAAATAAAAGAATATAGTTGTAATCAGTTATCTTTTGTTAACGATCCATTGAACTTCATCATCGAGAGACGCGTGGAGGTCTGTTTAATGTTATAATGATTTTATTATGTACATAAAAACATTGTCAAGTTAAACTATGTTATATCAAATTCAATAAATAACTAAATATTTACAAATATTTTCAGTTATTTATACTAAGTGTACGAAATTTTATAATACTCAAAATATTACTGTGCCAATCTGGATACATCGGCCAACAGAGAAGTATATCCATTTTTTCAGATTATCAAAGTAACTGCAAAATAAGTTATAATGCCAGTAACGACTTTCGAGGATTAGAGGAAGCCATAAATACGTTTAGTGTATGATTTAACCATAATTCCATCAGAGCCCAGTGTCGTTACTGATGAAGAGAGGGTTTTGATGATGACAAGACTCCTTCAAGCTTGTCAAATGACGTTCCTGGATAATATCAAACAGCAGTGATGAAGATACGTTGGCCGTCAAAAGACCTCGAATTAGAACCGATAAGTCACAAACAGAAAAGCTCAGTATTGCATTACATCGATCAACTTTGAATGTTCCGGTGTGGTGAAAGTATACTCCAAATTATTCGAAGACTTACATGGAATCTGACGACCGATTACCGAACGAAAATCGTATGAAAGAAGCATTGAAAGAGTTGACACGTGTCGAAATATTTGAAAAAGTTTTTGACGATGAAGTTTTTAATATAGTTGTCGACTTTAGCAAGATCTATCGAGTCAAAATAATCGACACAATTTTACTGTTACTGTTGAAGTGCTAAAGATTTTATTTAAGATTCGGATATATCTGGTTACCACAAACTATGTATTACCACAAACTATGTACCACAAGAAAATGTATGTATTGGTCGTTAGAAGAATGTAGAATTGATGTAGTGTACAAAGCTATGTAGGGGAACAAGTTTAGAGAAATAAAAATGATGTTTACACCTTGTAGACAATAACGATGCTCCAAACACCACCGACAAAATGTTCAAAGTAGGAACATATTTAGATATTCTAATGGAAAATTTAACCAATGGAATGTTTCTCACAAATATATTTCTACCGACGAATCAATGGTCAAGTGTTACGGTGATCATTCGGCAAAGCAATTTATTCGAGGCAAACCTGTATGTTTTGGTCATTAGAATTGGGTTGCAGCAAGTTCCTCTGGATATTGCTATAGCTTCGATATTTACTGCTTCTGCTACTGAGGCACTAAATTGTCCACGGAGCCTGGCAACAAAAAAGTTTTTTTCGATAACTTTTTCACTAGTTGTGACCTGCTAAATGATTTGCGTCAATTAGGCTACCGCTCCACAGGAACCGTCCGTGAAAAACGCACTAAGAAATTTTGCACTACCAAATGAATAGGAGAAGTTCGATTACAGGTTTGATAAAAATATTGAACTATAACTTGTCGGCTGGAAAGGCAACAGTATTTGCACAATGGCTACTAATTATGATTCCTATGAGCAGAAACAAAACAAAATGCTGATATGAAGATTCCACATATGCTCCAAAATTACAAGAGCATATGCGCTCAGTCAATAGCGTCCATGGTAAAAAAGGATGGTGGGTTTTATTCACTTACATGTAGATGCTAAAGAAGACAATATGGATCAATTAATTATTATTTCGACGAAGTATAGCCAGATTTTATCTCAAGCAATCTACCCAAAGACACTCTGCTCGCCTTTCCTCATCAAATTCCAAACCATATCCGTTGTATCATTTGCCAAAACAGAAGCCGTTGGGGTTGCAAAAAAATGCTGGAAAACACTTTGCATTGGAAAACCTTGTTTTACAAATTTCCACCCTTAAGCGGCCATTATGCCAATTTGGGTACACCCCTGTAATATCCCTTAAAAGATTTTTTTTTTAAACTTTTTCTTAGGTATTTCGATTTTTTTGTATTGCTAATATTAATAAATATAGACATGTTTAAATTTATCCTGGTCTTTTTTGTTTGGCCACAAATAGGTTAAGATACAACTTTGAAATGCATGGAAACTTAGAAAACTGGCACAGGAAAACCCCAAGGGATTATCAAACTTTGGCCAATATTTAAAACGATCGGTTTTCGTCGCGTCTGTATCAGGCGCTCATGCGACGACGCAAGAAGCATGAGGCTCGCGTCACGGTCACAGGCCGCAACGATATCGGCCGACGCCTCTAACAGCGTCTCGCTCGGTCGTCAGATTCTAAAACGAAAATACTAAACAATTTTCGATCGCCATCTATCGGCTTTTATTCTAATCATTTACAAGAAAGCTTGTGGCGACCCTTGAATTTAGCCATATAGTCTGACGTATGCTGTACGTTTGTGCGTTTGTTTTTTTGTTTGTTTCTCCGTATGTCCTAAGACGTCCCGTGGACAGATCTTCGCCAAATTTGGTGTGCAATTTCTCTGGGTTACTCTTAGCACCACCTGATGGCAGCAAATTCTGTTCAAGTACCGCAGGTCATTCTGCAGGTGCATCCTGGTTTACTTGCCCTGGAGGAGGAGCTGACTAATAGGTAGAGCAAACATAGCGTATATAGGTATTTTTGGAATCGTAGTGACGACATAAACTTATTGAAATATGTTTTAAGCCATTTGGGTGCTGCTGCATGTGTATCCTGATTTAATTAGCCTTAGTATCTGACCAATAGGTAGAGCAAGCATATCGTATATGGGTATTTTTGGAAACGTGGTGACGAGAGAAACGTGTTGGAATATGTTAACTATGTTGATGCTGCTGCAAGTGTATCCTGGTTTACTTGGCCTGGAAAACGAACTGACCAATAAATAGAGCAAGCATATGTAGCGTATATGGGTATTTGGAATTGTGATAATGATAGAAACTTGTTGGAATAGGTTTTAAAATATTTGAGTGCTTCTGCAGGTATATCTTAGTTTACTTGGCGTAGAGGATGATCTGACCAATAGGTAGACCAAGCATAGCATGTATGGTTATTTTTTGAATCGTGGGGACAAGAGAAACATTTTGGAATATATATATTAAGCCGTTTTAGATAAGTCAGGGATTACCAATCACGGGATGGGCCAATGTTACCGATGTATATCGCTACTTTTCCTGTTATTAAAAATAGGTTCAAAATACAGTGAAATACACCTTTTATAGCAGTATAGTTCCCTAATACATTCGCTTTGCCATTGTGGCAGAGAATCGGCAGTCGCAAATTTAATTAACTTGAAATAAAATAACCATTGGTCGTATATACCCCAAAATCAAGTGGTCGCTGCGCATTGGCCATAACTATCTAGTAACAAAAGTTACCCCCTCGGGAAGGGGGAGGGGAGCAAGTAATCAGGAGCAAGAAAATAGGTATACCAGATTTATGCGAATATTGATCTCTAAGGGGTTTTAATAAGAATACAGAAATGATTTTATAGGAATATTCCCCTGATTAAATTAAGGGATACGTTGTTAAGGTTTTTAGAAAAAATCACAGGCTGAAACGTGGATCCTATATTTAGTACGCTTCTATTTAAAACGGAAAAAGTTAAGGACCTGAAATCAGGGTGACAATCTCTCACATGAAAATAAGAAATGATGTATTTGAGTTCTATCGGAAACCAAACCCTAACACTCTATTAAGGGGATAAAATAGGGGCACGATATAGGTATGCATTTAAAGGTTTTGCTAAAATTCTCCCCGGAGGTTTTCAAAAAAGGGGTTGGGATAGGTTTAATGCTCTAAATAATATACAGATTATTAGAAAGTTCAGTTGTAATTTTAGCATACCGTCGCCGCGTTGCGTAAAGTGCTGTTTAATGACTATATTCTACCTGGGCTATGCACAATAAAAGACAATACCGATATTATTATTATAATACTTGTTACCAAGGGAATACAAAGGAGGCAATGATAGATAGTTTTCATATACTAACAAAAATGCGATATTTCCTCTTTACTCCTAGATGGGACGCGACATAATAGCCACAGAAATGCTTTTGTAAATGAAATTCCAGCGGATACATTAAATTCCTTTGCGGCCAATACCTCTATGTATGTGACTATACTCGTACTTTCAGCGACATTGAGTGTATGTAAGTAAAGAACGTTATCAAAATCGATATATTTAAAAGTTAGAATTTTAGAAAGTAAGATTTTTTTAGTTTTAATGACTATTCCATGATTAAAGCCTATTAATAATATTAATTACTATTACAGTATAATTACAGATAATATATAGTTATAGCAAAACAGCTCTTTTCGATTGATTAATAGACTGTTTTGTATGTTAATTTATCTGCCTTTAAAAGAAATAGTCAAAAACATGTACGTTCGAAGAAGTATACACCGTCCTTGTCCCTTATCTCTGGTTTTGTGTCTTCTGGAAAATTTGTATTCTTTAATAGATATAACTGTAGGTAGATATTAGACGAGAAATATAATAAAGTCTCTGATTATCATAAATTCGATAAATCAACAAATATAGGTTAATATACAAGAAATCATTGATTTTCAATCAATGAGAAATATTGTTGGTAAAAATTAAAAACAAAGAAACATATCTGTAAATGGTCTGTAGTTTTAGATTTCTAAAAAAGTAAACTTTAAAAAAATACATGTTTGAAAGAAACAACATATTTTTCTAATTAAATTACCAAAATGTTTTAAAAATCGTTCATTTAGGACAGCGTGTATATTTCGATCATATCATTATGATAATCTCATATGCAATCATAGTATGTCAACATAGTATGTTATATCTTCTTTTATACTCATAACATTTAGTTTTTTAGGCGCCGCGGTGTCTCCCGTTTCGCCAAAGAAACTGCAAATTTTCTCCGTCGCGTCAATTTTACTCTCGCACTTTTTTTGCGATATAAAGATATGTCATCGCATGCCCGCCACCCACTACGAAGATTCGAGTAAAACATTAAAGCATGTCCAGCCAGTGGGCAGGACACACCCCGATACACCAAGCAAACGCCAAGTACGCGTTGGGAATGCCACCGGGCCCGCAATGACCGTGCGCGTCACAGGAGGCAGAAATTACAACCGGCCTCCAGTGGACGTCTGACCACAGCGAGGAGCCACATTTGACGTTGTCGTAAATTCATATTTATTTAAATATCCGCCTGTGCGCCATGTAGTCCTGGAAATTACGACAGATGATGCCAATCTTATCGCTGCCGCCGTTGATCTTCGCCTTTAGCTGCTCGGTGTGTCGTGATATCTCCCTCTTGTAGAGCACTGTCTCTCCGTCTCCGCCTTTGCGGCATAGGGGTTGACGTCTGGCTGGCCATCTGTGTCGAAATTCCAGCGTTTTATTCGGCGGAATCGGAACCGGGTGTACTTCCACGGATGTGTTAATCACGTATCGTGGCAGTTCTATTCTTGTATATGCCTGTATACGGTTTTGTATTACAATAGAACCGTAATTTTCTTGTTTTATTTATTGCTTTGTTGGTACGATACGTAAAATAGCTTCTTATTAGGAAGTTCAGAAATGCGCATATACTTTCAGTGCTCTATAATAAAATAAACAATACCTTTTACCCCATTTATCATAAGAACATGTTCGACTTCTTGGCAAGTCGTCATAAGTCGTGATCTTTCTATGCTTTCAAGTCAGGATAGATCTCTATCTATACAAATGCATCAGACCACGATATATCCTTATTCCTTAGCAGTTCACGCAGCAATATTATGGACCCAGATCTAAATTACAATAAGAAGGGAATCCACACTCTCTACTCTCCGAGCGTCTTTGTAGAAACACTGCATGTCACTCTCCATCTAATTCTCTCCTATCACATATCCTAACATTCTCTGAATCATATTGTGTTGGATTTTGTTAATATTTATTTTATTATTAAATATAATACAAATGTATTGAGTGAATGTCAGTCATATTCATCATTGATACCAGAGCTGTGCTGCCATTATAAAATAACAATAGGTACGCAAATAGTCGTCAGTAAGAGATTGCCATTGCAATATATCCGCCTTTTGTGCCTGAAATGCAATATATACTTGTAATAATACTTTAAAATACCAGTGATACAGTAAATACATTTATTAATTGCGTTGAATGTTCCTAGTTTTCTATTGGTAGAGTTAATACAAATGAGGAGGCTATTTGAAATATTGAAAATTATTAACAATGTAATAATATGTATATTTTTCCATATTACTTTGGCCACCAGAGTGGCCAAGTCTTAAAATTGTGCGCGAAAAATGTTAGTATGCACGATAACTCGAGTAAACTACGTCC
>JAOPUG010000152.1:8244965-8255439 GCA_027564375.1 Micropterix facetella
ATCCCTAGGTATCGAACAGAACAGACAGTTTGTAGTTGTATTTTGGCTGGTGGCTAGGTACGGGCGGTGTGTTTGTTGTCTGTTTGTCTGTCGGTGTACCATTTTCATTCTATTGAAGCTACTCTTCTGCAGTATTAGGAGAAAATATTCTAAAGGACATCAGATCCTAAAACAGAAATATTTAGGAATTTTCAATCGCCATCTATCGGCTGAAGTTCTAATCACTTACAAGAAAGCTTGTGGCATAGTTAGGTGACACTCGATAGATGGCGAAATTTTAATAGTTTTAAAATAGGTTCAAAATACAAGATTGGAATGCCCATCTTTTTGCTGCTTTGCAAAACAAAC
Source organism: Micropterix facetella (assembly GCA_027564375.1). NCBI lineage: Eukaryota > Metazoa > Arthropoda > Insecta > Lepidoptera > Micropterigidae > Micropterix > Micropterix facetella. The sequence continues at coordinate 8,245,314 of JAOPUG010000152.1, forward strand.
AAGTGCGACGTAAATTAGAAAAAAAATATTGTTTCAAACTAAATTTTACCCCACCAAAAAAGGGATTTTGTACTCTCTTTCTTAACAATATTTTCTAATTCGAAATTTTATGTATGTACAGTTGTTTGTTTAATTATGTATGCAGTTTTTAAATATAATTTAATTTATTTGTGGAAAAAAAGCAATGTAAAAAATCAATCGGGTGGTGTGTTTGTTGTCTGTCTGTCTGTCTGTCGGTGTACCATTTTCCTTCCATTGCAACTACTCTTCTGTAATATTAAGAGAATAATAATATATTCTAGGCGTCAGATTCTAAAACAGAAATATTAAAGAATTTTTGATTGCCATGGTATGCTTTCTCGGTTACCTTGCCATGGCTGAAATTCTAATCACTTACAAGAAAGCTTATGGCGACACTTGATAAATGTTGAAATTTTAATAGTTTTTAAAATAGGTTTAACATACAATGAAAGAGACCTCCTATAGACGTATAGTCCCCTAATACATACATTTTGCTACTTAGGCAGAAGGCAGCAGCCGCAAACTTAACTCACTTAAAATGAAAAAATCGTAACTCGTACACACCCCAAAATCAACTGGTCGCTGCGCATTGGCCATAAATATCGATTAGCGAAAGTTTTTTAAATCTAACATAGTTTACTCAAGTTATCGTGCATAATAACAAAACCTCGGACAAACATAATACCAAACCTCTATTTCAATTGAACACAAACAATGGACACCATTTGAATAACTTCAGTAGAATTGGTTCAGGGCTATAAATAAGGAAAGGAAATAATGAGATGAGCCGATTCCGCAATTTACCGTGTATTGTGTATTCCTTCCGGGTTTCAGGTACGGGGCTCTCATTCCAACGACGTCACTTCGAGACACATTAGCGAATTTTCCGAGAATTTCTCTCATTCCGATCATCTCACCCACCCATTCTTCGTAGCCCTTGTCTTCCAAACCAGGTTGCAAAGAAATCGTTTCAGTGGCAATCTGCAATGAAATTTAACAATTATCAACAATTAAAAATCAATTAAGCTATAATATATTATGTAGTTTGCGTAACTTACTTCGTGGCCTTCATGTGCTAACGTTTGTATCATAGCATAATTACTGAAACAAGAACCAAAGGTCAAATTTCGCAGTCACTAATTAATCGGCGACATCTATAACTAGTTATTTCTACATACCTGTATTCGTGCGATATATAAAATGTCCCCTTGACGTTGCATCCATTTGGATTTTTGACTTTGCTGAAGACTTTTTTGTAGTGTGCATAATTATTTAGATTAATTCCACCGTCGAAGGTCAGCAGGATCATTTGCGGAACTTGCTCAGGTTGCAGTTCCCCAGGGATTTCAGTGCCGTCTTTGGAGCAATAGCAATAAGGCAGCTGACAGGCGGCCGGATCGCATCTTGCGGCGAGGTCCACGGGAGCCTCGGTCGATGGAGCTGGAGCTGATGACATCGTTTCATACTTAGTTGACGTCGATATGACACAGTTATAGTTGATTTTTTAAGATTACAGCCAGAAAGCGCTCAAGTTCCCTTATGGACATTTCATATGAATTTTGAATTCATATGAAATGTTGGAAATGTATCATACATCAATAACTTTCGGCACAAAATAGGAGGCTGCTAAAGAGAGCTCTGTCTTTGTTGGCTGAGCAAAGCAAAGCTATGCAAAGTCTATAACCCCAGATGGGAGGCAAAATTTCGTTGTGCGTGTGTGTGCGTGTATTTATGCGCACGATAACTTGAGAATTCATCCGATTTTAAATTCGCCCATATGTTTTATTCGTCAACGGGAGGAACTGATTAGATTAAGGGTTCCATACCTACTATAAAAATTAAAGTGATACAGACGGACCTCTTTGAAATTACATTTTTAGCCGTACGATCAGGGCAAGTCGGGCGGAAGTGCAGAATGAGTAGGATAAGTCTGAGAAAGTCAGGTACGGAATGAGTAGGGTAAGACGGGACAAGTCCGGGCGGAGATGCATAAAATATCATATATTCATAAAAGTAAGCACAAACGGAGCTGCCATGGAATTCACCAACTAAGGTCGGGCCCATCATAATACTATTTTTACGCTTCTGGGGGTGAGCGGTGGTCTCCGGACTAACGACCGGCTGCGGTAGGTTTAGGGCATTCAATTATAAAATACCGTACTTTTATAAAATATACTTTTATAAAATATTGCATTTTCAGAAATATCATACCTTCGGTTATCGGTCTACAACCTACATTTCCAAAATATCTTACTTTCATAAAAATCGTACTTTTTAAAAATATCACACTTTCAGGAAATACTGTTTTTTCAGAAAATATTCTTAATATATAAAACATCGTATTTTTATAAATTATCGTACCTTGTGGAAAATATTGTACTTACAGAAAATGTCTTTGAAGAAAACATGTTTTTGACGAGTTTTGGGATTTTTTTTCCCCGCCATACATTGTTGCTCCTGCTCCCCCCTCGCAGTGAGCAAGTTGAACGGCGAGGACGCGCAGCGCTGACTCGCTAGCTACTGCAAAGCCCGTTATGCGAGACAAAATCTGCCGTACATTTACCTACCTAGTAGTCCTTATCTTACTTGACATATATCAGGACATATCTCTCACGGGTGTAACGCCATATTGATAGCTCCATTCTAGCATCTGAAAAACTTTGTACTGAAGATTGCAGTTTGTTTGTAATAAGTTTCCACTGTATAACTATTTTCAATGATTTGTTCTAATGATTTTTTTTTATTTTTCTGATGAATATGAAAATTCCTGGAAAAATAATAATATTTGCCTTCCCCTGTTTGCTCTTGATGAAAAGGCGAAAATGTGATAAAAATAGCCCAACAGAAATGGTTTCTGGAAATGGTGCAACTATACCATCTTTCGCTTTTCTCAATAGGTATATTTTATTATTGTGCATTTATATCCATGCTAAATCACACACATTTCTAGCATGCTGTTCTAGCACATGAATCTAGTCAACAGTCAGATCTAGACTTATTTGGCGACAGCGCAAATATAAGTATCATTATTTAGCCGTATGCTGTAGCTGTATAATAATAATTAAATAATAATAATAATAAACTGACTTGATGGTAGTGGTCCGCATCGTGCTTCATTTGGATAAGCGCAGTTTTTCTTTACGTCATCAAACAACAGTCCGGAAGGGCAATAATTCCTGTAAGCGTATCCGTCTACACACTGAAAAAGAAATAAAGGTTGAGAGTGTTTATACAATTAACTACCTTCCGATGGGAGGGCCACACTAGCGGCGAGTCAAGACGAGCGCCTTAGCATGAACAGTGGCTCATTCATGTTGCATCCCACTCTTTCCCATATTTTTTTCCCTATGGTTTTCCGATGATTGACTTGGCCTTAGTGTGGACCCAGCATTACTTCATGACAACTGTTTGATTCAAACTAGGCCGCCTAGCGAAGGCCGCTGGCCGCACCGCGGACGTCAAAACCTGTCTCTTGTGGCAGGTATGGACATCATCGTTGTACTCAGTGGCTGTCGTTGGGCAGATCAGTATATTTTCACCTATGATTCTAAAGATAATCTCTCATAATGGCTTGATACTAGTCCATCTAGCGATGGATGCTGGATACACCTTGTTTAAAATCGCTATCATTGGTTTGCGAGGAAAAAGGGTTTGATGAGGTAGAAAACAAACCTGGTAAAATCTGTCACAGTGAGCAGGATCGGCGTAGTTTCCATTTGCTAAAATAGGGCCATCATTTTCTGGGCAATTAAAACTATGATCGTCCTTTGCTAAATGACAAAAAAAAAAACAAATTTAATGGCACCGCTTTAGAAATGATTTATGAATGATCGGTCAATGAGTAATCGGATTGGACGCCATTTTTCCACCATCGCTTATAAAAATTGATTCAGTGATTAGTGCTCATCAGTATCAGATACCATTAAAACTGATGATGAAATTATTTCATTCAAACAATCGATTTACACACAGTGATTTATAACATATTTATAATCAAGTGTCTGCTGTGAATGCGACCACTGTCTACCTCAGTCAGGGGGGTCTATTCTTGAAAAAAATAACATGCATTTTTTTCAAGAATCACTCCCCCCAGGACAAATCAATAGGAATAGAGTATTTTTCTTTTCTTCTGAGATGTCAACACTATTTCACATAAAAATCAAAGTCAATAAAAGCAATGGAAGAATTTTATGACGACATCAATCAGTAGTCTTTAGTTCCATTAAACGTTTTTAGTTCTATTTAAGTGGATTAACCCACTGATTCTCCTCTTATATTACAAAACAACCCACTGCCTATCCGGGTATGCGCACGATCGGCACCCATCAAGTAATTTGTCTCACTTTTGAAATGCGAAACACTCGACGTTGGAAATAGATAGAGATAGAATCTCTGCACCGTATTCCGCCAGACAGAGATTATATAGTCATTGTGACCAATATCAGCCATAGTCAGAGGATTAAGGATATTTTATTTCATAATATTGTAGGTACCTATTTCATTCTATTTTGTTGCAATCATATTTCCCTATAATAAATATGTAACCTACCCAACGGTTTTAGTTTACCTATTTTTACTAATCTTTGAAAATTAAAAAAAAACACAACAAAGTTAATGTGGTACTCACATAATTTCAAAATCGAAAGAATACAATAAATTCTGAACCAAATAGTAGTTAATATTATTAATCGAATAACAAGTTAAGTGTAAAAGTGAACAATAAAGGTCGAAGATTTTAGATACCTAGCTTAGAGTAGCTTTTTTGCACTTCAATCACAATCGCCCCATATCGCTCAAAATCAATAAATTTATTTTTGCTTTTGTAAAGGAAAAAAGTGTATTGTAGTATCGGACAAATCGATTTTTATCGGTTTACTGGCAACTAGATCGGTATGGCTATGATAGTTAGGCGGCTCTGTTTATTATCCCTCCTTTAGTAAAACGCCAAAGTCGGAAATCATCACTTGCCGTCGGACAATTCATAAATTTGGATTGTGATGTATATGCACATGGTAATTTTTCATTTTGTATATTTTTCTTTCTGCAGAGTGAATGTTTAGTTTTTAATTAGAGGTGGAAAACAAAGCCTAATTAGTTTTCAACCTCTATTAATGCTTGTATTCATTGTGACTGCTTTTATATCGATGTATTTATTGATTTTAGTTCTGCGATAATATCAGGCAATGCGTTTACTGATATTATCGGACACTATGGTCCGATATTAAACGATTTTATTCTTTCTAATATTTTACATTGGTACGTCATTGTATTTCTGTACAGGGAGTATGTAGATACCTACTAGAGAAGATATGTTGATTAAAATCGGTTTCTCCATATCATATTCCGGTTTGACTGGGGATTAGGTTTTCAATCAAAATTTAAATCTAAAATTTTGGGTGCTTGATTTTCATTTAACATAAAATATGTTTTTAATATCTTGTTTTAATTATCGGTCTTCAGTGATGAAAGTATGTCAGACATGCAAATTATGTTTGAGCTACAATTAATTGCAAATGGTGTTCGGTTTGCATACCCATTTTTCCCTAATATGTAGGTAATTTCTGGTACATAGATTACCTGCATATGTCTCGTCATATAAAAATCTCTCATTTACTTTTTAAGGACGCCGCACACGTGTGGGTTAAAATTGCTGGAGGCCTATTCTTGAAAAAAAATGGCATGCTAATTTTGTCTATGGCTCATGTAAATCAATTGGACCATAGACAAATTTTTCAAGAAACCTCCCCCCCCCATATATTTTTATCTATTGGTTCAGACAGGGTGACAGCTGGAGAAATTTCGGCTAACTTGGCAACACTGTGTCAAATTGAATTTGGTACATTCCCAGAAATTAGTGCATGCAATTATAATTTATTCGTAGAGTAGAATAAAACTGTAAACTAGTGCAATTAACAAAACAATGAATTGTGACTCACTTTACCGTGAATATTCGTGAAACTAAAATCATTATATTAATTTAAGCGGAAGAGAAGAAAAAAAAACCGTTAAGCGAGCTACCAGAAAGTCGGAATGTAGAACGATCGATTCATTTCTAAATCGCACGTTTCACATTCGGTGGCGCGCATATATCTAAACATTCGACCACCACTTAACTTTCCATTTCGTCAACGTTCAAGCAGCCGATCGCTGACATGCCGATATCGCATCGATTTCTTTGAACAAACCGAGAAATAGTTGAGCTAATAGTTGCGCGACTTACATAATTGAACGGCGCCGAGCGCGATTTTGAAATAGCAATTCTAGCCGGGTTAACTGCTGTATAATCGACCCTTAAAATTGTCGTTTTTGTAAGTGTCGTAATTGTTACGCTGGGTAGTGACCATTATTACGTCACAATAAATAAACTTGTAAGTCAGTGATGTATTTCCGTGAATTATATCGTTGGTTTTGAAATGTAACATAGGGGCATACATTCATTTTTTAGATATTTCCGCGTTTTTACTGGGTGCAGTACCGAAGTTAGAATATTGGGTCATAGCAGGCTCGAATCAGATGAGACATAAACAAACTGATATTAGGTGAACATGTTGATACTGTAGGATTTATCATGGATTCTGTCAAAGAACCCAACTAAAACACGTTTCTAATGTAGCTAAATTGAGGAGCGTTTGTAGATGATTTATGTTCCACAATTTAACAAAATCAAACCATGAATATGCACCACTTGCTCACAGGCCACAGTAGAGTTTATTTTATTCCAAAATGATGTAAATATAACCCATTAGGCCATGTCTATTTGGTACTGCAGTATTTCTGGCTTCTTTTTGACTATGAAATGTCCAAGTTTATGTTCTGGTAATATGTGCCTACAAATTCGACTAATATTATAATGTGCATAACCGTTAGTAAATGTATTTGAAATATGGCTACGCTGAATGCTACTGAATAAATCATAGGTTGATCAATTCGAAAGTCGTTAGCTTACCTATACTATAAAATACACATTGAAGTCATTGCGATTCAATGAACACTATAATAACTCACAAGCTTTAAGTATTTTGGGCATGAGATCAAAAACACGTCATGAAAAGTATGTACCTAATATGTCTGTAAAGGTGGTTCATCACGTTTGTTTTATTCCCTATATGTTTCTAATATATTTAATATACAGATATTATTTGTTTACTAAAAATATAGCTTTCCGCGAAACTAATTTCATGAACTTGCGATTTTTGGAAGTGTTTTATTTTCAACGCCACAATGGTCATTGTTAACCACGACAAATTAAATTTACAAACTAATTTATCTTACTTTTTGTGTAAACAAGTAGTACCTATAAATTTAATGTATTCCAGAGGTTGGAATGGGAAAATAAAAAAAGAGTCGTTATGAACAGCTCTAATAACCAACCGACGCTTTCTGTGATGAAAACACGAAACTCTCGTATAAGCAAACAAATACACAGCATTAATTATTATTCAGAGTGACTGCGTGACCATTGAATAGTCACAGCTACCGGGTGCGAAGCCATGTTATTAAACGGTGCACGCGTCAGCGCGGAACAAACAAGTTCAATGCGAAGCGCGACACGCGGCGCGAGTGTCCGAGTACTCGCAATACGCAGAACAAAAGTACGGTCGCATCTTACCGAGCGCGAGGCAGAGAAGCAGGCAAAACGCGGCGACCGGTGACTGGACGGTCATGGTTTCCGCGCGAAAGTCACGCGTGCTGGCTGTTCCCCCTTTCACTGATGAACCTTCACTGGCTGGCTGGCTTCGTGTCCGCGATCACAGTACCGGTGGACGGCGAGCTGCTCGCGCGGGGACACCCGACCCCCGATTCGCCGCTAAAGCCTGAGTGGCTCACGCGGTCACTGCGCTGTACCGCATCGGCATTTGTAAGGCTACCACGAGGGGAAATTTGAAAGTTTTGCGAAAAAAAATGTTCTACGGGTTAAAATTACTTCGAAGTGGCCAAGTCTTGAAATCATGCGCAAAAAATGTTAGTATGCACCATAACTCGAGTAAACTACTTCCAATTTGGAAAAATCTTTCGGCAATCGATAGTTATGGCGAATGCGCCGAGCCTAGTTAATTTTTGTTTATGTACGTCTTACGGTTTGTTTTTTATTGTATAAATAAAATAATACAATTAATTGATATGTCACTGGGCGAGCGCTGAAGTATCAGGTGAACATACGCGCTGCGGCGGTGCGTTTATAAATGATCACGTCATTCGCCACGCCCCAGCAACCTGCGTGCGAGCGAGACATAACGCTGCAATCGGCATCGCTCGAGATGCAAGGGCGACTAGTATGACGCGAGCCCACGCCTCGTCATCTCGTATGAACGCCTAATATCGACGCGGAGAAATGACTAGCCACGTGTTAGATAGATAAAATTAGATGGAGATTTTTTAAATCGGAAATAGTTTACTCGTTCGTGCACAGTAACAAAATCTCGCAGGATTGTAAGAAGACTTGTCCCCCTCGGGGGGAGGAGGGGATGGGGGAGAAGTAAATGTTTCAACTAGGTATAAAAATGTCATATTAATACTTAGGTAAAGGTTTAAAATTACGTATGAATAAAATAATTATTTAATAATATTCATATCTTATTAGTAATATAGGCGGAGGAATATCGATGAAAATGAGTTAAAATGGCTTTATGAGTTTTGTATTATGCTTTTTTTAAATAACATATCCCTAAAATAACATATTTTTTCTAACATTTTCGCGTAAAATAAAGTGAGTGAAGATTGGAAGATATTTTCATAGTACCTCGGCCACCTAAGTGATCAAATCTTGAAATCCTGCTCAGTTTTGTTAATATGCACGATAACTCGAGTAAACTAATTCATTTTCATTGAGGGAGTCATTACAGGAGTGGCACAATGGATATCTCGTGATTTACGTGCTAAGTTCAGGATTTTTTTGAACTACCCTAAATATCTTATATATAATACATATATACAAGAAAATTATCATATTGACCAAAGTTTGACAAACCCTTGTGTTTTCCCACTGCCCCAGTTTCATTGTTACGTTCCATAATTCATAAAAAACTTGAATTTGCTCATTTGCCTTCCAGTGTTAAATTTGTTTGATTTGATTTACCTGTACTTTCTTAACTATGTCTGTACCAGACCCAATAAATGATATTACTAATTTTTGCTTACATTTTGCTAACAATCGGCATGTGAGAGATACTTAATTTAACCAGAACATTATCTCCGATTTCATAATTAGGCTGAAAGTCTTTTCTTAGTATGTCATTGCCAGAAAGTAGGTTCTAATAATGTTAACAAGGTTCTTAGCTTGCTCTTCAGCAAGGTGACAATTTGTCATCGGCAATAGTTGTATTCCTGTGGTTAAATAATTCATTTTTAAAGACTTTATCGATACGGTGATTTCCTGAACTTAGTTGTTTTGACAATATTTCAAACCCGCCTTTTAGGTGCTGCCATTCGATTTAGGACGGTACATATGAATATTAATTAATTCTCTATTAATACAGTCCATAAAAGGTGTTGTATTCTAGGGAGTTAAATGATGGACCACTACCTGCGACTATAGTTTTAGGTAGGCCAAATAAAGCGAAATATGACATCAATTTGTGTATTACATTAGAAGCATTTGTTTATCGCATTCTCCAAGTTTCTATCAATCTCGACATACTATCGATTAATATTAGAAAGATTTTCGGACTTTTAACAAAGAAATATACATATAATCTAGTCGACATATCAGACTTTGGCCATGACAGAGTAGTATTTCACACTTTGGCATTCGCTACAAAAATGTATTTCCTATTCTATATCACTAATTAAAGCGAGCCACCATAAGTCGGCTCTCGCCAGTACCTTGCAATACCAGTATGAAAATATTTGCTATTAACAAGCTAATTTATTCTTATTTTTATGTAACATATCTAAATTAGTTTATAAATATATTACACTTAAATTAGTACTATATTTAATTAGACAAATACGTAATTTTATACTACCTACTCTTAAAAATATAACATTATTGGTAATATTCTTAATAATTTTAAATAAATATATGTATTTTATTATACATATTATATATTAGGTATTGGATGGATATTAGATATTTGTATAGATATAAACACAAACACAATGATAT
>JAOPUG010000152.1:8582615-8594878 GCA_027564375.1 Micropterix facetella
GATATACGGCCACAAATGTTGGAAAAAGTCATCGAAAATTGGACCTCCAGATTAGACTACGTCCGAGCCAGCCGTGGAGGTCATATGCCAGAAGTCATACTTAAATTATAATGCCAGAAGATTATCTTTCGAATTAAGTAAATTTCATTTCAATTTAAAAAAATCATCTTTGTTTTATTCCATTTCAAAATTCTATACCTCTATAAAAAACAACCTTTATACCTATATATGAATGATGGTAGCCTGGCAAATGTGAGTGAAACGAGCATTATTACAATACATACGTTTTTAAAGTGCATGGCATATTAAAAAAGGCACCTAAAATTTAAGCCACAAATGTAAAACCCAAAATGTTATAGGTTACAGGACGCGACTTCCATTTCAACATTGCTTCAGAAATTGACCACCTTTTTAGAGAGGATTTCGCACTTACCCAGTCTTTAAATCCATCTTGTTTGATTTTAATAATGCACGAGCTAGTCTAAACTTTTCACTCTTGAGATTCTATCGAGTTCCTATATACTTGAAAATTGCCCTTTCGCTTCGACGACGCAGAAGGAAATTGCCCCGTGTGGCTAGGGGCGTAGGCCGCGGTAGGATGATTATGCAAAAAAGTACATTTCCAGTGATTTAGGTCGACCTGAAGACGGGGTCGCTTTGTACTGTCGCGGGTAGGTGCAACACTAAAGTAACCAACGTAAACAGTTTCTTGGATACGATCAATCTTTCGACTTTGGCTAATAAAAGCAATAAAATGTATATACAAGTATCTATATCTATCTATAATAACCCAATTAAAACTGTATAATGCAGTTTAAATTAGGGACCTAATAGTAACCTAGATACATCAAATAAATAGGTACATTAAATAAAAACATTATTTAAAAAATGTACCTAAATAAAGTCAATATATTGAAGACGAATTCATTTTTTGTATGAGAATAATCAATGAACGGTGCCTTGTACCATTTCGATGGTAGTTATGGTCACGAAACTGTTTGTAGCAATGTCTATTTATAGCAATCAATGCCAACGAAAACAAACATATCAATCAATATCATTCAGAACTTTCTTTTATATGTAGATATGTATACACAGCAATGTAACATACATAAACCTAATTATACATAGATTCTATACAAGTAAATGAAAAAGTAGACTTTTACCTCGCTGGGCGGTTTGGTGCAGAGTATTTCGAAAACCTTCCAATCCTCCTCGGTATTTCCCCGCTCACCCGACGGCGTCTCCAAGCGTTGATCACCTTTGGGCGATTCTGCCATTTTTCATGTCTCTTCGCAACTGAAAACCGGGGAAAGCGTCGATGCCGGCGGGCGTACTCAAGCCACTGTGTCGATTTTCTGCGCTAAGGCGGGAAAACAATGAGCATGCGAGCTGGCGAGTGTCAAGGTGAAATAAAATGGAAAGCGTAGTCTGTGTAAATATTTTTCATTATATAAAAAAACACTTGTTTAAAATACCGTTACATTTTACATTTTTAAATGAACTCAACAATTTAAAAGTATCACAAGATGGCGCCCTAATTTAATTTTCCATTCTGCGTTCACTTCCGGCATCCGCTTCCGTCAGTGAAACCAAAAGAGAAAAGGACAGAAATAATAAAAAGTGTTGCCAGGCTCAAACTCCAATTCAGAGCGTTTGAAATGTATGTGATTTCAGAGATTTTGCGTACGATTGGCAGCACTTTTTCCACATTGACGGAAATGCGCTTTGGGCATGCGACGCCATTTGCGACGGACCTTTGTTTTAAAATTTTCGCGTTTTCACGAATCTCCATGATTTATAAATATAACGATTTCACGGGACGAATTTCGCAGGGCGCCGATCCGCTATGGCCCTTGTATACTTTTTTGTTAAAAAATACGGCGTGACAATATTTGTTTTTCTTGTTATACACTCCGTTGACGCGTTCTCAGCTTCAACGTGATCTCTATGAACAAGATCAAGCTTTCCAAGTCTCCGAAATGTCGCGTATGCCGCAAATCTTCAAAAACGTATCCGCACATAAATTATGACAGAGTGGTATGTGGCCCTGTGTTGACGAGAATAAGAAAACGGCAAGAACTTGTCCAAGTAGGCACCCACCTGAAAACATTCATACTATTACAAATTTATATGTATATAAACATATTTTTACCAGACAGAGACCAAATTAATGGCCTTCCTGTCTGAACGGAAGATTCTGCGACAAAGTCCTACCGTGCTACCTGTGCCGGTGTAATTTTCGGTGGAGACACGTACCTAATTTGTCGTCGCTTATTCTCTGGGTGTAGGCGAATTCTCTGGTTTTTTGGCCCGTCCGTAGTATTACGTAAAACGGGCCATATAGTCATATGCATGCTGTGCGTTCGTGCGTTTGTGCGTTTGTTTGTTAGTCCGGATGTTCGAAGACTGTCCGTGGCCCGATTTTAACCAAATTTGGTATGCGGCCTCCCTGGGGGACCTTAAGTACCACCATAAATTAAATAACACTATTTAATCTCTGTTATTTAATCTATGGTACCACCATGAGACAGCGAATTCGATCCGAGTCCTGCAGGTGCATCCTGGTTTACTTGGCATGGCGGAGGATCTGACCAATAGGCAAAGCAAGCATAGCGTATATGGGTATTTTTGGAATCGTGGTGACGAGAGAAACTTATTGAAATATGTTTCAAGACATTTTCAATAAGTCAGAGGTTATACCAATCATGGGACTGGCCAAAGTTGCCGAAGTATATCCTGTTATTCTCTATCCTACTTTTCCTGTTATTTTATTGTAGCATTTGGCAAAACAAATAACTTTGACTTTCAAACCCACTATGCGACTCCAAATTTGGGCAACTATGATTTTATCAGTAGGATTTCCCTTATAATATTTAGACAAGGAAAACCTAGATGTTACATACATGTATTTTGGTTTCTGTATAGTTAGTTCCCAGATATTTCAAAGCAGACAATAGTTTTATGTTATATTTATTATCTAACTAGAGTTACCATTAGGTACCTAGGTACATATATAGTTGAACAAACATCTGGCGAGACCACAAATAGATTAAACAATACTTTAAAATATGATAATAATGAAGGGAGATTTGACTGCGCGCATATTTGCGAACGGCATAAATCATTTAATAACTGCATTACTAAGCTTGAAATTAACTTGAAATTATTCGATTCGATATTTTCTCGAGTCGAGCTCGTAAAATGTTTCGATCGTCTCGACCTCGTTTCGAGGTTTCCCGAGCTCGTATGTAAATTGATGGGTACACCAGTCATAGTATAACAAGTTCATTGTGACGTGCCAATCGTCAGGTCAGCTGAACTAGAAGGGGCGAGGTGTGTAGAGACGTGGTGCGGCAGTGTATCCTATGAATAGGGAGCAACGTTACCAGATACACCGCAATTCAATTTATATGGACATGTTTTGCGATTAAATTAAATTAAACAATATATAAATAATTTATGAAACTTATTTCGTGATTCGTTTTATTTTATGTCATAAAATGGGTCGTGGCTGTTCGAGTTAATTTTGGGAAAAACAGCTTTCTCGCTACTCGCTAGACGTTCCTGTTCAAGCGAGAATTTGAAGTACCTACATAGTCGAAAATGGCAACACCCAATTTAGGGAACTACGATTTTATTGCGACTTCAACGTTTTGCGTGCATCTATGGCAACGCTGAATTCTAAAATCGGAAGTCCGCGTGCGCGCGCAGTTTCGCTTCCTTTGCAGTTGGGCTAGGGAAATTTCGTTGTTTCGTAACAGCTCGGATCTCGCTCATTCCTAAAATGATATATCAATATAATAATGTTACGGGGCGAATTTCACAGGGTGCTGACCCGCTTAGGTCGCTAAATCCAGTAGTAAGTACATGACACCTTTTCTATTAAGAACGTGATGATGTTATTATGCAACGAATGCACTTTTTGTTTTGATTGTGTAGGCACCGCTGCAGCCGTCAAATTTAAAGCCGCCTGCTAAGATTCAATACGATCCTAGCATCAAGTTATCCACAATCAACCCTTCTCATGGAGCCAAAGGGAAATCTTTCGTAAACGCTGATGGAGTGCTTTGCGGACAGGTGTCTGAAAAAATAAGAAAACGACAGGAACTTTTCCAAGTAGGTATTGACAAAAAACGTTCAGTCTAAATTGCCCCCAACATATTTAACAATGCCTCCGTTTTTTTACCCTACACAGAAACCGAATGACATCCCCATTTATCTAAAAGGAGGACCATGGGACAAAATCTTCTACCGCGCTACCTGCGCTGGCGTGGCTTTCGGCGGGATCACTTCTATGTATTTCATCATCGCCTATTCTCTAGGAGTGCGTGAATTCTCTGGATTATTTTAGACAGATAAGTCGCATCCAATACACCCAAGGGAAACTAGTCACGAGAATCTTCGTTTTAAAAATGTAGTATAAATTATTTAAATTGGGTCTGAATAAAGTGAATCTCTACAAAATATTTTTTTTCTATGATATTTTAACGAGCAGCTATTTTGCTAATCACTGGGCACAAACGTTAAAACGATCAAAGATTTTTTATCGATTGTTACTACTTTACAATCAAATTTTTGCAATTCCATAACTTTAAATGCAGTGTTTTCTTATCAGTGCATCTGACATTTTTACGATCAGAGTTTTACATCATACTATCATTCGGACTGTCATGCGTCAGCGCTCGAGGTAGATGCAAAAATGTCGGGTGCAAAATATATGTCTCTGCACTTGCAACCCGAGACTCCGGCGGACTGTGATCATAGACAATAAAGTCACATTGTAGCGTTTAGCAATGCTAAAAAACTCGACTTTTTGTTGTAAACCTTACAAACATTAAAACTGTGCAGTCATCCAGGGTCGCCTACAAAATTGCAGACATGACTGCCAATGTTCATTTGATGAGATCATCTGAAAAAGCAGTTTATTTATATATTTTTAATTGCCGTTTAAGATTATACCTAAGGTTAGCCATATTCTACGTATTTCTATTCTACATATTGTTCTACATATCCTCGTTAGATATATTGTACATATTTGGAACGCTAACATGAGAACAGACCAATTCTTAACTACACATCACGGTAATCTATATATATCGCACTATATGCTATTTGTTGAAATTAGCTCGACAAAAGTAAAAAAATCTAAACTTTATGGAATGTCATCATATTTTTTCTTTCTTTTTATGAAGTGGTCAGCTATTATTAAAAGCAAAATCTCCCATTATCGTCGTATTTACGATCTAACGGGATCAAGGTATAGAAAGCCTCGCTCACTGCAGTCGCGAACGTTAGCGAGTTCACATATGTTTTGTGTTTATTTTGCGATTCAGTGCATTATTTGTGATAGATTCGTGATCTACAGGTAAGACACGATATATATGTTTTAATTATAAATCATAATTTTATTATAATATTAATACTCCATGAATTAACATATATTTATAAGAAAAATAATGTTTTAAGGGCGAATCATATATAGTCTTATTATAAAAAAAATCTGTTGTTACGATGACTATGTGGTGTCTAAATAATGTGGTAGTTTTTGCCTTTATAGAGGTATTTTCTTTTATTTTAACAGCTATGCTGCCTAAGCGAGATACATTATCGAAGTATGGCGCTTCGCATCGCCAAAAAATTGGTTGACGAGAGTCGTTAACTTCATGAAGGAATATTTTAAGGCTGCATTGAAGAGTAAAACAAGAAAATTAAAGCTTTATAGACGATGGAATGCGAAAAAATCGCTTTAAATTGGCATAGAAAAGAAGACGCCTTAACGAGTTTTGGAAGGCCTGTGAAGACTGGCTTGAAAAGGAAATGGTCTTTGAGATTAGAAGATAAGACACTCGAGATCCGATTTGGACGACCACAAAAATCGTTTAACGAAAGTCTGCACAGATCGAAAAGCGAAGAATTTGGTGGAAACTTATGACTAGGGAAAATTAGCTTTCGCCGCACAAATAGTGTTCCAGTTAGTGGCAAGCGTGATTCTGCTTATTTAATAAAAGAATTATTATCAACCTCTCCACAACGTGCAACATGCTATAAAAACAGGTTTTTACATCACAACCAAAAAGCACTAAAGAAGGTTTAACATTATTCACTTCAAATCTATATGGTACAGCAGTATAGAAATATATAACATGAGGCTAAAGATAGAGAAATAAAATTATATCCTTGCATGCAGCTTACGATTCATAAAATTCTCGTTTATGGAGCATACATAATAAAATATTCTATTGTATCAATAGGTTAGATGTCGAAAGAAACATCAGAGCTAAGAATAAAGACATTCGAAAAGTTAGATTAGTCCACGTGCAAAAAATCACGCATTCGTAAAGTTTTGGCCTTTTAAAATATTTATTGGTGACCTCCGATCCAAATATAACGCTGTTGAGAAAATTTCCAGCGAAAAGTATTCATAAAAAATACAAATACTTATTTTCTTTGTTAATGGAGCAGTAAGTTGTGTTTGAATGGTGAATTGAATGTAATGGTTGAATGGTGTTTAAAATTGTGAAAAATACATTTCATTTGCTTATATACCTATTATCAACATACAACAATCGAACATGTTTGTTACTTTTGTCCAGCTAGATCAATCAAGTCGTATACCGAGCGATTTTTTAACGACTCGAAAATCGACTATGCGATAAAAGTGTGCACAACACTCTCAGATCTTCCTTTCTCTATTGGTTGATTTTGAGACGACCACGTTGTCTGAGGTGCGCTATTTTGTGAAATTTTCTAATTTATTAGTAAATTTAGTTATTTTTGGGTTTTTTGAACAGTAATTAGTGTCCAACTAGTATTTTATTCGATTTTTGAAATCGCTCGCGTGGCTCTCTTGTTTCGTTGAAAAAACGGAAGCTGTGATCGTCATCTGTCACGCGTCGCAAGTTTTTTTAGGTTTTGATAATTAAATTTCAGAGGTCACCATGCAAATTTTCGTGAAAACCCTCACGGGTAAGACCATTACCCTCGAGGTCGAGCCCTCGGACACCATCGAGAATGTGAAGGCGAAGATCCAGGACAAGGAGGGCATCCCACCCGACCAGCAGCGTTTGATCTTCGCCGGCAAGCAGTTGGAGGACGGCAGGACGCTCTCGGATTACAATATCCAGAAGGAATCCACCCTTCACTTGGTGCTCAGGCTGAGAGGAGGTTGGTACCAATAATTGGGATACTACTTTGTGAAAAATGATCCACCATTGCTGGAGCATATCTTATTAGACTAGACTACAATCGGGTTTGACGCTCGTTGACCCTCTGCCGGGCGCGTCTTTGTGAGTCACACGACCGAGTGTGCGTCGCACTGGATGCGACAGTGGTTAGCATTGCTGACTACTGTACGGGGGAGCGGTTTTGATACCATATTCACATGTGCTACCGCGGACCAGTATATATACTATAAGGTATTTACCATCTATCTTCAACTGCGATGGTCTAACTACCTATTCAGTTGGTCTCAACAATAATAATAAGTGAAAAATTGTCAAGGCTACACCAAATGAAATGAGCGTCTTAGTTTACATTTTAAATTCATTTCAACAATCATAAAATACAATAATCATAAATTAAATAAAAAGGAACTTGTTGCTTCATGAGGCCATCATTTATTGTAACAAAAAAAAACAAAACAAAATTCATTATTGAATTCAAAGCCGGTTGATAATATTTCTATTGATGCATATTTGTATATAATTGGTGAATTATATTAGAGGGAAAGACATACTTAATATAATTATTATATTGGTATATGTATAATATGAATATATTAGTGTATAAAATATATGCACTAACACAATCGACCGGCTTTTGATTCGGTATTTCTAGTGTATAATAAAACTATGAAATACAGAATGCAAACACTTCTGTGGTGAAACAACAACAACGAAGATGGAACAAAATTTAAATTGGTAACAGGGCCGAGCGCGTGCTGCACTCAGTGCGGCATTAACTCAATTGTGACTGATGAGTGATAATTAGATGCAGGCGGAAAGTGCACAGAGAGCGGAAATATGATGAACTAGATTTACATAAGCTCCCGAGATATTTCGTCCACTGCTTCCCCTCGCAAACTGGAAAAAACTGGACTTGCCGCACTCAGTGCGACCGCGCGCCCTGCAGAGGGTTAAACACAACAAAACAGAAAAAAATGTGGGGATTTTTAGATTGCATTGCTTGCCCTTGAAATAGTCGAGTGGCGTGGAAACGACGAGCCCGGATCTGTTTACACAAGATTCTCATAACGGATTGTCACACACCCAATTCTCATACAATCCATATAAGCTGATGCCGATTTTCATACTGAAATTGCCACGTGCGCTCACCTTGTTTATTTACATCACTTCGAATTTGATTTTGTTCATAAATTGCCAAAGAATCGTTTCATGAGTACTTACAGCGCGTTGACACTTTGCAGTTTACCGATTCGGTTTTCGTATACAGTTTTCCGTGGCGTATGCTTCGAAGGGGGGAGTGAATGGGTGGTAAGGTGAATGTTCACATGTGGCAAGACAGCTGTCCTAAACCTACCACAGCCGGTCGTTAGTCCGGGGTCCACCGCTCACCCCCCAGAAAAGTAACAATAGTATTATGTTGGGCCTGACCTTGTTCAGTGAATTCCATGGCAGCTCCGTTTGTACTTACTATATGGCTGTATTCACACAGTACGGCAAAACTTGATGTGGTAAAAAAGCCGATTCGTTTATTTTTGCTGCTGTGTTTTTCCGCAAACTGAAGCTACGGTACTACCGATTAGGAGAAATGATTTAAAAAACGTATCAATGTGAATACATATACGTTCTTTGCCGTATTTGGTAAACCGTATACGAAAACCGAATCGGTAAACTGTACAAGTGTGAATACAATGTTACTGCCTATGTTAAGTAGATGGACCCAGATGGCAAAAAGCATAAAATATGTTATGGTTTACAAAATATCACTTTGTAGCCATTATCTCACACTTTATCATATTTTTTTTTATACATTTGGAGTATTTTTTGGAGCAATCAGCGAAGACTTCTCATCTGAGCAGACGATGCAATCGCAATTTATTATTGTAAACAACTTAAAGGAAACCTTCTCACTTTGTGAAAACGTGGCCTAAACGAAGTTATAAAATGGTAGCTAAATTCCCGATTCCATTTGAGGTTATGTTCATTATTTGTATGACAAAACCCGGTGGGGCATCAGCGCTCGGTCTATGAGAATCTGGTTTTAGCAAATTCAGCGTCTGACCAGTCAGCTCTTTCAGTATCCAATAATGTGGCTTTGTTTTGCTCCCTGCATAAAAGTCTAATAATTATTTTGACTAATTGCTCTTATCGAGCAACCTGTAAAGAAGCGATGAACACACTGTTCATCCTTTATAACTCTCGCGCAATGGGTAAGGCTTTATATCCAGTCGGATGAGTTTGTTTAATATCGACTAGGTTCTCACATAGCACAGAATACCAGAGGGTATGCGAGCCAGTGTTGGCATATGTACAATTTAAAACCTATTCATAGGACTGTTTTAGCAGTTGTAACACCTACGATCGGAAGATCTACTAACTAGATTATACATCTATTTGATTTCTTTAAAAAATCCTGAAATGATTTGACTCGGTTACGCTGGCATGCGTCGTGTCCCCACCCATGCCCAGTGCGAATTCAAATCAAATCTCCACTGCGATATATCAAATATTTATCATTTAATTTGTAATTCAGTCATTTACAGTAAACTGGACATGTACAATTAAAATATCACAGAGAAAATATAATAGCAAAAACTGATAACATGATAAGCAAAAAAACTGTCACCAGTAATCCGTTTTTAACTTTACCTAACTAGGCTATAGCCTGTTCTAAGGCGGACATTTAAACTATTTATAAATATATGAACCTTTAGAAAAAGGGAGAAAAGTAAGAACAATAAATTTGAATGTCACAGTAGGCCAAAAACTGTCGCCAGTAATCCTATTTTAATGTCACCTAACTAGGCTATAGCCTCTTCTAAGGCGGACATTTAAACTATGTTCTTATAAATATGCATATGAACCTTTATAAAAACTAAGGAAAGAAAAGAACGATAAATGTGGAACTATGTTTGATGTCACAGTGACCTTATACCCTTCTAATACAAATATTCTTCGTTGCCAGGTCTCATTGAGCCTTCCCTGCAAATCTTGGCCAGGAAATACAACTGCGACAAGATGGTATGCCGAAAGTGCTACGCCCGCCTGCACCCCAGGGCTACCAACTGCCGCAAGAAGAAGTGCGGCCACACCAACAACCTCCGCCCCAAGAAGAAGCTGAAGTAGGCTTTCAACTGCAGAATTTCCAAATCAACAAAAAATACAGTTCTAAAGTTTGTTTCTAATCTCAACAGCTCGATTGGATGTTTGTTATATAATTAAAAATTAATAAAGTGGGACATCTAAAACTGTATTATCAATTTTGCATTATTAAATGGGGTAAAGTTTGTATTGGCCTTTAAAACTAGCGATGATTCAGAAATAAGTTTGAGAACAGAGCGCTAATATTTTATTCATATAAAAACAATTCGTTATATAAGGTTCTTCTTATGGATATTAGATAATGAAAAATAGCAGTAGTCCCTATATATTCGCATGGTGTTTGCCGTTGGTTCCAAAGGTCCATTTGCTTTATCGACGTACTGTTTGTATACCTCTCTAGACAGTTTTGACACCGTGGGTGGGATTACGCAATACGCAGTATCGATGCTAAAAGCACTGGAAACCGTCATATTGATGAAAAGTCCGCTTTTATTCATTTGACTCGCCCGTTTGCTGTTGGTTACATATTTTTTGTACCTGCAAATATAAATGAATGTCGTAATGAGGGTGTTTACTGTCATTTTCTTTCACTAGAGGGCATAGGCCCCTACACATTTTCAGCCATAATGGCTCTTTTACACGAGACCAATTGCTGAGACAATCCACTAAGCCAATCCAATATTGGCATCTTGTAAATAGGGACAATCCACTGCATTGGATTGTCTCAAGCCAGTCCATTGAAATAGAACGATTTATACATTTTCGAAGACAATAGCTACCTCTACTACACGCGCTGTGGATTGGCTTTGTGAAAACGCGCATTCTGAGCTAGTAAGCCATTTTACTACATAATTGTTTGCATTAAAATCAAATTTATGCATTAAAATTAATGCAATAAAATAAAAATATTTTTTAACCTAGCCCTCAAAGCAATTTTACGCCTATCCATCTCTTCAAGCTTCCGAGAATATAACTGTATACACAAAAAACAATCTCTAAATAGTGGCCTATGTGTAAATGACATTGCATTTTCATTCGACTGACTTAATGTCTTGGCTTAGTAGATTGTCTCAGCCATTGGTCTCGTGTAAAAGAGCCAGTATGCTGAAAGCCGTAGGCTATGAAAATATTTCTGGGAAATTGCCTTTATTTTTTCATTTTATGGCTGAAAATGTACCAGCCATCTGTCAACACTGCCCGTCCACCAAATCATCATGTTTTCTTATCTCTCTTATATATTTAATAATTTATCTGTTTTCCCTCACTCCGCAGACACTGAGCTTCGCATGGATGCACGCTTGGGCGGTGCATCGCTCACTTCACGCATTTCAGGAATAGTCCCCATAACATGTATATTTACACCGACTGAAAACTCAGCATGGTAAAAGTGAGCAATATTTACTAACACAATTAAATCTGGCCTGGAAGGCTCTTTCAGATTGACGCGGTGCCCTCTCTTGACCTTTGGAAAATTATCCCAACGCTCCATGTCCAGAAATTCTTCAGTTTGATTTATTTCCTTGAATGTCGCCGGACTTATCTGCCTTGTGCTCGCTGTAGAGCTAGACATTTCATCGTCTGATGATGAATCATTGTTTGAACTGTGGAAAAAGAGAAGGAAAATGCAGATTATTAAAATGCAATGCCGTAAGTATAAAATTTGGATATAGGAACTAGGGATGGCATTGATTTCTTTATAGCAAAAATATCAACGGTGAGAGGTTGATGTTTGATATTTTTTAAATCGATGGCACTTTACCGATGTTTTAGCACCACCGATGTTCCTTCATCAATATTTCTTATTTATTATACATTTTATTTTCTTTTACTTCATATAAGGCTAATAAGTAAAGGTGTTTTTTATAGAGGTATAGAACTTGGCAACACTTTTTTAACTGGTGGCCATTTTGTCAGCTGTCAAGTGATTTATGTTTAGTTTGGTTTGGCATTTCAACATGAATAGACTGACGCCTGAAC
>JAOPUG010000152.1:8597265-8610074 GCA_027564375.1 Micropterix facetella
GGCCATCACATTTCCGCCGTCAACTCCGAAAACAATATAAAATGTTTATCTTTTCATCTAGTGAAGAGTTAATATGGTTCTGGGCTATATTGTTTTTAATGTCAGCCCCAACTTTATGGGGTTAAGATCTGGATGATACGGTGCTAAACTTTCGACGGTGTGTCCATGGGCTTTCAAGAGTTCATCAATTCTGTACACGGGCTCTTTTTGTATGTTATTGATGCGACGTTGCAGTTGAACTTTTGTCATGGTTTCCTGAAATTCAACATTGTGGCACCGTAACCCATAGATATCACGAGATAACGCACGACCCATCTCTGAATATTTTGTCCTGATATGATAGGCACAGGCCGGTACAACTAACACGAGTTGCCGCCGTGAGCGCCGAAGACGGAATGACGGAGCGGAGTGGCCTGCTTTGCTCCCCCGTCACCCCTCGCGCGCTACCTAAGGCGCGGTATAGCGCTTGCGGTCAGACTATAGTTAATTTAAAAAAAATGTAATTCTATTTTTTATCAATAGATAAACCCCTGAAAATGACCAATTATACATGTAGATGTACTGTGCCTTTGTGAATACTGCCATTACCATTATATTAATTATGTAAATGTTGATGTATTTCTTTTCATTTACTATATTATCTCTTGTTTATTTATTATATTTCTATTTCCCATATTCATCCCCCCTCTGACCCGATCCCTGATGGATAATTAAGGTTCTACTGTATTTCCTTGCTCAAATTCAACTAATTTCAAGGGCTGTTTGGAAGGCATACAAACCATAAAATAAAATAAAAACTTTCATAATGTTGTGCCTATGTGCCATCCGTTGCCATAATCTCTGAGACCTGAGGTATCTCCCCCAGAAGCACAGCCTAATATGTCTATACACTGCAATAATAAGAATAACGTTAACATCTCAGTTGTTTGGTGGTTAAGAAGTAATTTTCGTACTGCTGCCAAGAAACTACCAACTCTATAGAGACTGGCCTGTGTCGGTATTTACAAGTGCCTTAACAACGGTGCCAACAGAGGTGCTGGAAATGTTATTATCACAGGCTTGTGGCTACTTGGTATTTATGGCCGTCGGTGTTTAATATATTAGACTGGCATTTAGAGCTAGCACAGAATGACCTAGATTTTAATGCATGCGAGAATATATTCTGGAAAGTATACATCTGAAAGAGCAGAAAAAGGCCATTTCCAAATAGAGAAATCTTGATCCTGCTAGGTGCAGGGTCTCTATAGCCCCAAATGGAGGGCTAAGCGTTGATATCGAGCAACTAGTTAACCAACTCCATAATTTAACCATCATAACATCTTTAATTACTATCGTCCTATAATTTAACTGTCTTTATTCTTGAGAATGAGAAGCAGATTTAAATGTAAACTGTAAAGTTTATATACCTATGAACTAGTTGCGATCCTCCGTACTGCAATGCAAGTGTATCACCGTGATCTTCGTAAAGGCATTCCAGCAATCTGATGCAATCCGAATCAAACTCTATTAGTGGTTTATCCAGTAGTCCAAGAGCACACAGCTGGAAATGTGATTTGAAATGGAATAAGGAAGAAAAATAGTAACTGTTTATTATTTTTTTATTATTTTATTTTTTTAGAAACAACAGGTATACAATCAACTAAAACATTTCAGATAGAAAATAATTATATGTACATAGATAAAGACCATAAGAATGCATAGATTTAAACAAACAAGATAGTCAAAATGAAGGACATAATATAAGGAGTAATAAATATTAAAAATAATGTATGTAAGTTGTGTGAAATGCAACTATGCTATATACGAGGTGTGTCAAAAAAGAAACTGAACTTTTGGAATAGTGTGCCAACCGACAAAGAGAGCAAGCTGCGGCTAGTAGCGCACGGAGCGGCAGGTTTAAACAAGAGACTGCCATTTGCCGGGTTTCGCTCCAACCATTAGTTGGCAAGCTACAGCCGCTAAAGGGAGCACATTTACAATCTGTTCGGCGTATTAGTGCCTAAGTGACAATGAAAGAGATTGAAGAACGTCTGTGTGTGAATTTTTTAAGTGGTCAGATGGTGAACAAGAAAATCTATCAGGGAATTGTAGCGCGTTTAATGCTGTGCGCGAGTAGAAGCTTAAATTGTGGAAAAACCAGACTTGGATATAATATCCAAATCTGGTTTTTCCACAATTTTATACAAGTCACACCGTTTTTGGTAAAAAGTGATGCACTGAGATCAAATGAGTCACCCGTCGGGTCTGTTTTGCCTCAAATAAATTCTACCACTAAGTAGAAACCCTTGTTAACAGTCTGACCTGCTGGAATGAATTTCGAATGCACCACTCCCCTGTATCTCTGCGCCTCTGAATGCAAAAACTGAGGACCAGGCGAAATAGCTTTCACGAAAAATTCACAGAGGCCAAACACAACTTTCCCAGGTGGCACCACTTGGCAGGTTGACATAGGGTCTTTTGACACTGTCCTGACGGATAAACTGCGTACGACTGAAACTCTGTGCGATTTTAGTTTTCACGGAGACAAGCGTCTCTGGAGGCCAAAATAGCATATATGGGCTGCCATTACTCCCATTTTCACCTAAATGTTAATAGTGCTGGTACTAAATATAACAAAGCCCAGGTATGTCAATTTATGTATGCCTACATAGACACAGTTTATCAATTTAGCTGCCTGTTAAGCAGCTAGTGTTGACGATGAATGACAGCAAGAAATTCAGTATTTGGTCTTTTGCTTGATTGATTTAAGAGACCTATTAAGAAATCTTGAGTGCTGCAATCGTCTCTTTTAAGGCTCATGGCTTCCTTTTTTTTAAATTTTGTTGTGTGGGGCATTTTCAAGGTTTATTAATCATTCACTGCGACCATTTCAGGTCTATTGTGATCGCCACCTACTATAGTTCTGTGCTAAGCTTTGCGTCATTTAAAAACTGCAGTAAGCTTTTGGCACTGGATTGTTTTACCTCTTCAGCCTGGAGGTAGTAGCCGCCTAGGTGGGTGTTTCTTTTGAGCATCAGCGGGCTACATTCGCACACGAAGCGTATGGAAGTTTCCTCTGCACATTGGAAGAACATGTATTTGTTAGGCCACAATGCCCCGTGAGTGCCTTCACCGCATGCGTAGATTGTTCCCATTTAGCGCTAAAGCCTCATGGGCAGTCTTACGGTCGTAAGCTTTGATTAGTGCCTTAGAATGATTCAAGCCTTGGCATGTTGTTCCAGTGGTTGAAGGACTGTTCTAAACATAGTTTCCACATTACGTTTGCCAGGCTTTTTGGTATGTCACAATAAGGTTCAGGACCGTATCACGTTCCCTTTGCTCCCGCCTTAGCAAAATTGTCAGCCTTTTCATTGGTTGGCGTAGTTTTTTCGGAGGTTGATGTCCATGGATTTAATAATGGCGTATACCTCCGCTTGGAAAATGGAGGTGTATTTCCCTAAATTTATACTTCTTTCGAAGTTTGGTCACTCTCCATATATTCCGCAGCCTATGTCCAGTCACGATTTGGAACTATCGGTAAACCACTTAAGTCCACCAGCCTCCCAGTGCAGTTGGTTTGTTAGCCCGTCGTCTCTAGGAAGCAGTTCCACTGTAAAAAGTTTCTCAAAATTCAACAGTGGAAACATGGCATCTGATACCATGTTGAGGATTGGAGTTTCACGGTCCAAGTCTAGGACAGATCTTAGGACTTGTGAAATCCAGTTTACCTTAGCTTCCTTGCCACAGTAACAATTTCATAAGCATATTTACGCAAGAAGCTGTATGGAACTTTAAAATATTGTTTCCACTAAGCAATTTACCTGGTATTCCAAAACGCATTTACCAACTGCAAACTGCGCAGTGTTGGTTCTGTCCAAGCAATCGACGCAATTCACCCGGACGATTCCCGTTTGAAGCGTTCCACCTTGGTGTCCATCGATTCCTAATTTTTCACCTTGCGGTTCAATACTGACGTAAATACCCACTTTTTTTATGGCAGCTCTAGCAATTTCAGCTAACCTGTAATCAAGATATGATAATGATTTAAAATGCGACCTCCGAGCCAAATCTCTGTTCCACCTTTAAGGATCTTGGTCTTTCCAGGAAAATAATTAACTCCTTCTTAGAAAAAATATCAAAAACTGCGATTTCCACATCTCAAATGCTATAGCTATAGAGTAAATGAGTGGTAAAGGGACGCTCACAGGCGGCAAGACATCTATCCTAAATCTGCCACAGCCGGAAGTTAGTCCAGAGTCCACCGCTCATCCTTCAGAGGTTAAGGTAAGTACAAAGGGAGCTGCCATGGAATTCACCGACCGGAGTCGGGCCCATCAATAGTATTATTCATCATAATGTTCTGTTCGCTCAATTCTATGGCAGCTCCGTTTGTATTTACTATATATAATTTTCTTCTTTGATTTCACATACAGAGTTTTTCCTTGAATAATTTGTTGTGCAGTTGCGAACACTCAGTATGACTTTTAGCCTTGCTACGATGTCACATACCTAAGCAAAAAATTCTAAATTGATATTTTAATAAATAACCTGAAATCACGAACTAATTCTCCCACACATAGGTATTTTTAACCCTCCATCAAAAAAACAAGTCATACCATACCTATCCAACACTTTTGACTCCTTTCCTTTATTCATCCTTGCCATATCCATATGAAAATATTGAATTGCAAACTCGGGTGGAAGAAATTGGTTCAGATATTTAACGGCGCCGCTGATTTCTTCAGTTAAAAACGATTCGTGTTTTCTTTTTTCTTTTTCTTTCACTAAATTCAAGATAACTATTGGTGATCCATAACGCTCCAACAGTTGATTGAAATGATTGGCTGCTATTTGGCAATATGGATCGTAGAGATCGACGGATATAGCTGGTTTGGGAACCATCTTGGATATATCTTGGGACCAGTGTCCTGGAATCGAACCCCGCATTTGGATGAATGAGCTGAATCTGTGAAGAAGAGAATAATACATTAATATTGTAAAATTAATGATCTTGTGGGATGATACAAATATGCTTTAAAACAGTAGACCGAAATCCTTCTGCCTTTAGAATCGGTGTGATTACAGTTCTTGAAGCGCTACTTTCTAGCCAGTCCAGCTTTCTCAAATTCCACTGTATTTCTCTCGGTCTTTTTTCACCAATACCAAGGTAATTATTGGTTTGTGAGATGTGTAGCATTCCTTGGAGATCTAGAGATAGCCTTTGATTATTTAGTGCATTGAATGGCTGTCTGCGTATACCACTCTATTCAAAAGGTATCGTTGAGATGCTATGAACGGTTTCCACTAAGGGATTTCCAAGCTTTAGGTAAAATTTGATACAATTTCTAATAAGTCCTTCTGTCCTTGACATTTCGATAAATGCTTACTACGCTTCCTTACTCATAAGCCGATTGCCAGCGAATGCTCGTGGGCTGAATTCCAGCGACTGACGCTTCCAGCAGGCGTAAAGGAAATCACACATATGTATGTCCCTTACACATCTCGTTGTACTAAAGCACACTTCCTTTGCTTCATTTGTTTACGAGAATTTAGAGAGAATTTCTCCGATCCGCGAATGCAGATATCGATATTTAAAACTAAAAGTCGTGGGTGCAGATATTCCGAATAATAATGTTTTTATTTGGTAAAATGGGTAGTAGGTACGTTCTAAAATACTGCCAAAAGATTCTCTGAAAATTATGAGAAATATTGATCATTAATAATTATTGATTATAACAGAGAAAAATAGATTGAGCCCTCAGGTGATATGATGCTGTGGTGAAGAGATACACTTTATATAGATGAATCTATCTACTAACCCACTCTTTCCATTTGATAGTTACTGGTAATTAGTTATATAGTCATTTAGTTAATTCGTGTAGTATGTAAGTAAGTACAAACGGAGCTGCCATGGAATTCACCAACCAAGGTCGGGCCCATCATATTACTACTTTTACACTTCTGGGGGATGAGCGGTGGACTCCGGACTAACAACCGGCTGTGGTAGGTTTAGGACAGCTGTCTTGCCACATGTGAGCGTTCATCTTACCACCCCCCTTCAAAACCATAGAATTTGAGATGCGGAAATCGCGGTTTTAGATAATTTTTCTAAGAAGGATTTAATTATTTTCCTAGAGAGACCAAGGTCCTTAAATTGGTGAACTAAAGATTTGGCTGGGAGGCCACGAGCGCAAACTTCCACCGCGTGAAGGTGAACAGTGAAGCCATTCCGGGTGACGGCATTTGCATTTGCGAATGGGTGGTAAGGTTGGCAAGACAGCTGTCCTAAACCTACCACAGCCGGTCGTTAGTCCAGAGTCCGACGCTCACCCCTCCAGGAATGTAATAATAGTATTAGAATGGGCCCGACTCTGGTCGGCAATAATAAAAAATATTATTATTTTAATAGTTTGGTAATTAATATATTATGAAAATATGTTTTATATGAAAAAAAAATGTCAGTTTTATTGTACCAATTGTACCCATGCATATCGCTGGACATGTTAGACATTGATTGATGCATATACTCAGCTTCAGATTCAGATCGTCTCCTTACTTAACTTGTATCTGCCGTCTTTTAACCTTACCTGCTGCCAAGATTCCAATTATTTCCTTCAGAAGATCGTGGGATGTGACCCAGTGGTTTGAACAAACTTAGGCTTGTGTCGTGAGAGTAGGATTCACTTTGTCTTCTTTAGATTTGGAGCTTGGAGCCTAACAGGTGTGTTGAGATCCCTCTCCCTGCTTGAAATTTGAACATCTTCTCTTACTTCTTCTTGTTGTATACTGTACCCTTTTTTGATTACGTTATGTTTTATTTGATGTCATATCGTCATTGTCGGGAGTATCTAACTGATATTTCTAGCAAAAAGGAGTTCAAAATATCGAAGTACCTAATCTTTATTTTTATCGTTGGAGAAAGTCATCAACTACATGTGGTTAATATTTTTTGAGATAATAAAGGTGGAAAAATACTTAACTAACTACTATACAACAACTTGTAGTCAAAAATCTCTAACAACTTTAAGTACTTGTTATTGGATTCAGTGACTTTCAACTCAGCGTTTATTTATATATTATTTATTTATTTATTTATTTATTGTTTATTCACTTTATTCATAATTTGGTTATCTTTTTTCCTTGCCTATTATTAGGCTTTATTCACTGAATTTAGTGCTAACTTTGGAATATTTATATACATATATAGGCTAACTTTCAACGATCTGTTAAGATTTTTTCCAAACAAAATTGAATTGAATTGAATACAAAGTGTCTAGTCCTTCGGTAGCATCCAGTTTTATAAAGTGATCGACTGAGAGCAGGCCAAGGCATATCACTGAATATTTGGCAGAAATACATTGATGGCATCATACCTGCCGGCCGATAGAGATGACACCATCGAGTCGTGCACGATTTGCTCCGTTTCAACCTCGTTAGCGACGTCTCCGTAACAGTTGGCCCCTCGTTTCAAGAACCTCGTACCGGCGTAACGATTACTTCTTCTCCCGATCAGCGTCAGATAGATAGAGCGACCGAATATTGGCATATTCAGCTGGTCGACAAAGCCGTGAATAATGTACATGATCCAATCCGGGTGTAAATGCTTTATAACGGGTGATAAGAGGTGGTAATTCCAAACGAACCTCCATTCGGGTACGGGTCGCACTCCGAATTCCAACGACTGCTTTACACTGTAATAGTAAAAAGAGGTTAGGAAATTCCATTAGGTCATTATTTCACACTGGCCACTTGAACTTGGATAACTTCAGTTTGATTTGTAATAAATTGAAATAACATTTATTTTAAGACCAGGTTATTCCGTTTTTAAAGTTAGTTATTCCTTTATTTCTAGGTCGTTTAATTATTTTCGAATATGAGGTCTCGTGCCGTTCTATCTTCTAACATCCATTAGAGCTTCTAGCAGTCTGGCATAACAATTAACGCAAATATGTACTGTCATAAACAGCAAATGATATGATGGACAAGCTCGTGATTAAACTACTGATCACTGCTCTTCGCTTTTGCTTCTGCACGACGGCGCACAACCACACTCTTTACGCAAAGATGCAGGAGTTGCGATTGAAGGCTTTTCGTCATCCACCATACTCGTATGACCACTTTTTTTGGAATTTGGATAACTTTTACATGGGAAAAAATCACTTCGAAGAGGCAGTGAAAAATGCCTTCATTCTTCTCCACGAGAGATTTACAGCAGAGACATTAACCGACTCTCATCAAAATATCACAATTGATTAGATCAATATTTCGATTATTAAATATATATTTTTCATATAATTTTTTTGATCTTAAATTAGTTTTATAGAATGGCAATTTCATACATAGGTAAGGACTTAATTGCCCACCGGCTTGTTGACCACCTACAAACACTCGATGATATGTTCACTATATACCAGAAACTGCCAATGATTCAATTGTCTACTTGAATTCTGATCTTAATGCAATCTGCGAATGCTGTGCGCTGCTTGGTCATTTAATAAATCCCACTAAGTCACACACTATTTTATTTAAATTGCTATCAAAATAAGATAAAACAACACTACAACCTATTAAACTCAATGATATAATTATTCCTATCTCGAATAACGGTAAAGATCTAGACCCCGCCATCGATAAACATCTCTCTTGGCAATACAAGTTAACGAGGTTAGTCGCAAAATATTCGTTAGCTTCTATTCTCTACAGGTGCTTAAGCGATTCCTTATTGTGGATACCAAAAGCATCCTTGGGCAATACTGGCCTTCACTCCTTTTGCCACTACTGGACTATGCGGATGTGGCTTACCTCGATCTGACTGAAAAACTAATAGATAAACTCGAATGTTAGCGTGCGATTCATCTTTGGTCTATGCAAGTATGCCTTGGGTCTGAATTTAGGGCTCAACTGAAGCCCATACGCCAAAGGTTTAATGTTCACCTACTTTCGCTCCTTTCTTGCCTTCTATAATCGTCTTTACCGTTCTATCTTTTAGACCTCTTTGAGCCATTACCTTTCGACGGTCTACAGCTTCGTTCGGTCTCTGGCAAGCTTTTTAAAATCCCTTCCCACAGGATGGACATTTTTTATATTCCTTTAGTGTGCATGGTGCAGAACTTTAAAAGTCTAAGGTTTTGTTTCCATGCACACAGATGTCTCTAATATGCTGGTGAAACTATAGGCGGTTATTAAACGTGACACTCAAATCTCGTAATACAGAGTCAAAGAGGATAGGAGAACCATGATAGAACGACACGCATACACACTTTGCGGCATTGAATCCAAGACTGATATCAAAATTGTTACTTATTGTTAATTTTAAATTAATGAAGTAGTTTTTTAAACCAAAGTATTTGTTTGAGTGGTTATAAGGGTTCTATTGTATTAGTAATAAGAACAATCAAAGAGTTTCACAGTCTTATGCATACGGATAAGACTGTGAAACTCTTTGATTGTTTAAATTAGATATGCTGGAATCTGAGCTTCGGAGCCCAGGTGCACTGTGACATCTGCAGATCTTTTGTGCCTCTGTTTGATTACAGTCCGTTCCTCAGTCCTATGTTTTTTACAAACTGAGATAGTCCCACTTGATGTAGACGCTGCTTAGTTTTAATAGCTTAGAAGTCTTCTTATGCGAGTGCTTTATATTAGCTCTTTTACAACTTGTTCTCCTGGAATATTCTGACAGTATTAGTATAGTATACAGAGAGAACAGTAAGCACAATCTCGGGTGGCAAGGTGTGGCAGGTATAGGGTGCGAGGGAAGTGAGCAGAGACAATCACCTGTGTTAGCCGTTACGCGGCTCAGGGTTGTGGAAAGTGAACGTTTCGGCGCTGTGGTGTGGCAGCCATATGACGAACGCTTGAGACTTCACTTTCTGCGTATTTCGTTCAGAGGCACCGATGGCGCCTATGGTACAATTGTCCAGTTATCGTATTACGATTTTTGGTAGCCCTTAAGACTTGCGACGTCGCTCGCTTTGTTTTAAGTTTGTTCTAAGAGAAGCTACTGTGGTATTGGTGTTTGTTATCCCTCCGGTCCTTTAACCCTTGAGTTGTTATGGCCTTTAATATGCTACAGAATGGCTCTGGAGCTATGATCGGTTGCAGAGCTCGTATTTTAGGCAACGGATTGGCTTTTTCGTTCCTATTAATCATTGTGTGGCCTCAATGACTGAGCAGGCACTTTCTAAATCTTTTTCTTCTTCTCCAGTAGTCTTCTCTTCCTTTCTCATAAGGGATACTTCCGGTATGGTCTTGAAAGAAATGGTATAATTTGACCGTCCTGACAAACAAATAGTTAGAGAAGAGGTTATAAAAAATACTCACTTTGTGTTATTACTTCGCTGTTCTAACTGTTTCTTCCATG
Source organism: Micropterix facetella (assembly GCA_027564375.1). Lineage (NCBI taxonomy): Eukaryota > Metazoa > Arthropoda > Insecta > Lepidoptera > Micropterigidae > Micropterix > Micropterix facetella. Next base: position 8,607,608 of record JAOPUG010000152.1, read on the forward strand.
TCAAATAAATGTCCTCGTCTGTTGTGTCAGTGCTGTCGTATTGAGAGTCTAAACTGCCGCAATTGCATTTTCGTTTCGACGAGGAGATTGAATCATTCGATAATTGGTAAAGATATTGAGCCGGGAATATCTCGGTTACAAGCTTCCGCGGAGGAGCCATGTTGACTTGCAGTGAATGGGTTAAATCGTAACTGTAGCTGTAAAGGGTTAATAATAAGTGTGAATAAAATAATACATTTTGTGGGTTTTTACCTCATGGTGACATCTCTTAGAAAGGATTAATTTATTTTTAACCCAGTATTACACAAGTCAAAATAGTTACATACATGAGTACAAATGCTCAGAATGAGAGTCCTTATGAAAGATTTTCAGTAAATATTATTATTATTAATGTTATATCGGCTGTCGCTAGTCATGGACTAAATATATTTATCCTGGAGAAATTGCAATACATGGAAGGGAACTAAATATCCACAACATAATAATGTACGGACTGTTGCTCCACAAGGCGAAAATCAATTCTTCAATCACTCGCTCTAGAGTGCATTCACACACTATAAATATATCCTGACCAATGGCGGGTCTTGGAAAAGAAGCTATTTAGTCACTTGTGGCAGGAAGTGGTGGGGTATCGGAATAATACCGGGTTAAGACTATTTTTTTTAGCCAAAATATTTATTGTTTCTCCAGCAGGAGGATTTTTGACTTTGATTTGAGAAAAGGGGCATTTGCGATACAAAACAGGCGGCGTATCGAAACCGTTCTTGTTTCCAGTGATGTAAATTCATATCGTCAAACTAAAGAGACCTGAGCTACAGTTAGCGAAAGGTCCATTTTTATGAATGGGATTTTATTGGACTTTCCGTTCGGTTGCAAATACAAGTTGTAAGCGAGGTTATTAGTCTTTGAAACCAATTTTATAATTTGAACTTGAAAAGTTATATTCTGTTTCCTATCGTTAACTTTTCGACAGTTTGCTAGTGACCGAAAATGATAGAGCAAAATATCATTTCTGTTTGAATGAAATTATAAATTGTAAGTAAGAACAAATGGAGCTGCCATGGAATTCATGGACCGAGGTCGGGCCCATCATAATACTATTGTTACACTTCTGTGGGCTAGTTAGCGGTGGACTCCGGACTAACGACCGGCTGTGGTAGGTTTAGGACAGCTGTCTTGCCTCATGTGAGCGTTCACCTCACCACTTATTCACTCCCCCTTCGAAGCCATAGAATTTAAGATGCCGAAATCGTGGTTTTAAATATTTTTAAAACCACGATAGGTGAAATAGAGATTTGGCTAGGAGGCCACGAGCGCCAACCACCGCAACATCCACCGCGTGAAGGTGAACAGTGAAGCCATTCCGGGAGACGGCATTAGGATTTATTTAATTTGTACTCGTGGTGTTTTGGGATATTTGATACGTGAAAAGGATTTGATTTGATAATTTGATTCCCATGAATTGTAATAGAAGTAATCAAACAAATAATTAATTTTAATATTGTCATAGGAACATAAAACGAAAAATTAAACAATTTCTGTTTTTTATTTTTGCTTAAGCTGGCTACAAACTGACGGCGAGAACCTTTGTGAAAGTGAGTGTGGATACCTTCTCACTCTGTGCTTGTTCTCGGCTGTTTTCCGCCCGGTGACGGATTTGTGGCTCGATTGAAAGAGTTGCTTGGGCAAGAAAGAAATTATTGGGTTTGATTACGTTTCTTTGTGGACTAATATCGGAAAATAGTTCATGTGAACGAGACAGAGTAGTGCGTTAGAGCGGAATGTAAAATGAACGAGCATATCTTTTCCCGCAAAAAAACTACCTGCCGAACAGAAAATCATCTGAATTAGTTTGAAAACATTTCATCTGATCTTAGATTATGCCGTTTTATTTTCGATTGTTAGTTTTATGCTGAAAAAGTGACAATCATTCATTTGATAATCCGCTAAAACATATTGGCCTGTCTCGCTCGCATGAGCTAATTCCGATGTTAGTTCTAAAAAAATGTAATCAGGCCCACTGCCCACATTACTGTTCGTCTCAGTGCGATGTGAGGTGGCGGAGACTGCGCATGTAAAATAAAATTGTTTTTCTCTCTGTTCCATTTCTTAAATAGTGGAGTAATAATCATAATCATAATTTATTAATTCCAAAAATTTATGTACTGTGGAATACGTCATTTTACGTTCTTTAAAGTAATTTGTACCTTCATCACTAGAGTATTTTTCTACATGAGGGTAAGGTACTTTTAAGTCAAATTACATATTAAAATTACATATTATCATGTAGCCTATATTACATAACAAGAATAACAAGTCTTACAAGAATAAACAAATAGATTGTATAGATACTACAATTATGTTTTAAAATCTAAGACAGCCTTGTCAATTTCATCCAAATTATAGAGAGCATGCATGGCTAGGTTTTTTTTAATGCATTTCTTAAATGCAACCTCTTGGAGTATTT
>JAOPUG010000152.1:8851545-8861594 GCA_027564375.1 Micropterix facetella
ACTTCCCGATTGCGCTACATTCGAGCCAGCCATGGTGCCTATATGCCCGAAATCATGTTTAAACATTATTAGCATAACATTCTCCTTTAAATAAACCCAACCCCATAGCTATTTACATTATTTTTATGTATTTTATTTCCATTTATTGTTGTAAGAGTCTAAATTGTACACCTCTAAAAAAACAGCCTTTATTATGTCGCTGTGATAGTCATTGATTTTGTTCTTTGGATTTATAATCAGATTATATAACATAATATATTGAAAGTAATGTAAAAATAATGGGTATTTAATCATATACAAGTTTTGTATATGATTTAATAGATAATAGACTTCGTTTGATTTGATTTGGTCACCAGAGAGGAGAAAGAGACCCTCTTAATCCGAAGATTAATTTGTCCGTGAGATTCTCAATGAGGGAGCGGTTGTTTTAGGCAGTTTGACTTGAGGATTTGCTCGGTCGGCCGACCCTTGGGATCCAATCTGCATACGGACACGGTTAACTAGTTCCCGTGGAAACTCTTCGAAGTATTAAAACTAAGTATTAAATCCGGCACATGCGACGATTGCTCCAGAACGGCGGCACGGGTATAAATAACGAACGGCAAGCGGATTGCCAATGATTTGCATACAGAATATATCTGCGTTAGTTCGCTCCAACGTCAGAGCGTAATCGTTCTGACAGTGTAGTCGAAAAGTTTGCCCATAAATGTATGGAGCCGGGCGCGGTCTGCATTTTAACGCCCGACGGAAGGTTTAGCCGCTCACATAAATATTCCCGGCCGTAATGCGAATATGGTCCAGATTGCGGCTCTAATGTGGGGATGCCAACTGGAATACATATATGGCTGTTCATATCAAATAGAACCAAATTGGCTGAATAACGTGGTATCATTTGCCTATTTGTCTATTTACGAATAGCGTTACCGTACATTCATAATTCAAGTATACGTAGTCTGGTATAAAAATGACCAACTACATTTTTCCTCGTAAACAAATGAAGCACGAGAAGCATGCTTCGTAGATATGTAGGGGACATACGGGTGCACGATTTTTTTCATTCCTGCTGAAAGCGTCAGTCGCTGACAAGCTGCCGAAATTACAATGTTATTGACCAAGATAGGACTTTCGACATGAAGGATCATGCATTCCCGGAATTCCAGTGATTTATTAGGCTCCTTAGTACCTAGACACGAGTCCGTGAAATTGTTGGCTTATCCCCAAGTTGAAAATGCCGCTGAAAAGGACTGATTCAAATCAAATGAAGATAGTCTGTGTAATGCCACGGCCCAGTTGAATGCCATTCCAGCAGACGCGTTCCAGAAGTGTTTTCCACTGTGGTGGAACTGCTGGGATGAAATTATGTATATAATTTATAGGAGATATGAATACATTAATTTTGTATGAGTAAGAGTATTGTTGACCACCAAAAGTCGGATAAGATGTATTTATCAATTACCGTAATAAACAACTACTGATATATATTGACTTCGATGACCTTAGGAGCTGATAAGATTATTGACAGGATGTGAGAGCCGAAGCACATAGACATTTCTAGAATATAATTTATGATAAGTATTTTATAACACTGTATAAATAGATAAGCGGAATTCATTATTATTCTTTATTATTTTACATNNNATCGCCAAAAACGACAATAAATGATCCACACATCGAGATGGACGCAGAAGCTGCTACCGTGTATTTTATGAAAGTCCAAGAAAAAACCAACACAAAGAAAAAAAAGATGACGAGTGATAAAAACGTACAGGAAACACATGCACAGGAGTCATTTTATATTTGTTGAGCTGGGTTCGATAATATCCTATAAGTTATTCTTTTTCTTTTTAATTTCTTCAATTATTGTTGGAAACGACAAAATTTCTTTTATTCGACGTCAAGCATCATTTTGAGAACTACGATTTTTATAACTTTTGTGTCGCGGATCCCATAAACATGGTTTAGTTTGAACTATTTCCAGAAACTCAATCACTCTTTCATTTGTTCCGGGCGGGAAACTACAGTTGCTCCGGGTGGGAAACAAAAACTTGTAATTCCGTCAGCGCTCACGATGTCGGCGATCACAATGACAAACGTATATGTGGCCACTACAAGCATATATTATCGCGATAAATCTCTTTGATCTGTCAAAAAATACCGCCATCTGTGCGCCTAACGCGAAACGACTGTGTGAATGCCGTTGAAAAATTATCACGTTAAGTCGTGGCTACATTTATGTTTAATGTCCATCAACGCGATAATCAACAGCGTTTGTTGTCAGTGTGAGCTCAGCATAAGAATAATATTACCCTCCCTGAAAGTGCCTTTTGCGTATCGTTGAGCGTTATACTCAGTAGGGTTGACAATCTCAAAGATATTGGCCTTTGTATTCGACTGCCCTAACATACCTACAGCATTAAAATAAATATTGATGTATTGTAAGTAAATAAACTAGCATAATGATTTAATTTTATTCTTCCTCTTTTCGTGTCGTATGGGATCGATTGTCAGCGATCATCTTAGTTATCTTCACTGCTGCACGAAAGAGATGTTGTACTTTGTCCATACCCGTGTCATGTTGTCCATACGTGTCCATACTTCTTTTGCCCGGTCTTCGGCGATCCTCGATTCTTCCAGTCATACTTGATTCACGTTTACGGCAGAAGGTAAAATTTTGTGTTTTCTGTAAAAGGGTAACATTCTCAAGATCAAGAATTGACTGCTACAACTTATCAATCAACATAATTAAATTTTAAGCTGGGGAATATGCAACAAGTTTAACCCGTGCCAGCAGGGCACATCAATGCCACTTGACAAACCATTTTGATTTACAACGCCATCTACCGGCTTAGCTGATAACTAACTGGTAACGCGGTCGCTTTAGCGGAAAACTGTACCCGGTTTGAAATTACGGTTGGCTGCCGCTTTGCGGCGTCGAGGCTTGCCTAGCGGTGAAATTATAATTCACTCTGGAGGAATCCCCAGGGACTATGAGTTCATTTTTTATGAACCACGCCGATTACTTGACCTTTCAGGAGTCTATTTTCAAATTTCAAATCAATCGGTTAAGCCGGTTAACCTGGAAGTCGGTGAACCCAGAGATATCGAATCCAAAATCATATATATAATAATCGCATATTTACTGGTAATATATTTTACTAATAGGGTTATCTAAGATATTTTTCAGTACCCTGTTTTTTTATAAAATTTCCAAAAATGCACATACGATTATGTCTTCTGTGTGATCTTATTCCGCATCGTATCTTTCGCGGTTAAAGTGGTGCGAATGTCGTTATCAATAAATTCAGTCACCGTGTTCTTGAAAATGAGAGCTTAGGGAGTTGTGAAAGCGGCGAAGGTCGGGGCGCTCGCGCAGCCCGTCGGCCGTTATGCTGAATTCTTAATGCAATTATTTATGGCCGAACCACCGTAATCTCCCCGACCTTATTATTTTTACAGGCAAATTGCGCACATAATAAACTATCTGGGATTCGCGGGCAAATCCTTGACCGGAACGCGCAGTTGGAATTTCGCACGGATCGCAACCCTTCCGACTTTCTAAAGTGGCGTCCACTTGGCCATATTCGAGATATTATAACAACGAGCAATTTGAAAACGCCTATTAATTATTTCGTACGGTGTAATGGTCTTCGCTCATTTTGAGTCGCACCTTCGTTATAGCTCACATTCTGGGCTCAGTGTACCATGGATTTTAGGCAGCTTATTTTCTTCCTGCAGAAACGCGCAATAAGAATCCTAAACAGCATGGCCAGTTTTCATTCGTGTCGTGGGTCTTTCAGGAATCTTAATATACTAACCCTGCTCTCGCTATATTTATTTGAGTGCATTAAACTAGTAGTTACAGATATATCAACATTTAAAAAACCGGTAGAAATAAACAACCACTTGACTAAGTCCATGAACCATTTACTATTACCTCGTCCTAACCTCGAAATTTTACAATTACATGTGAATTACATTTTTTAATAAATGGCCGGAAAACTTAAAAGACCTAATATATAGAGAAAATAAAATATTAGTTTTATTTTCGAAAGTCAGAAAGCTACTAATTTATAAAAAAATTTACGATAAAAATGAATTTAAAAAAAATCTTCTGCAATATGATATGATTTCTCTATTATTTATTTGAAAGTGTTTGTTGACTATTACATTTTATTATCATCACTTAGTAATTTATATCTGACTATTTCGTGACTATTTTATTATAATTTTAATAGGGAGGTTTATTACTAATTACATGTCTAAGTCTAATTACCGTTTTTATTTATTTTGATTATATAATTATATACGTTTAAATTTAAGGATAGTTCAAGTATAAGACTGCATGAAAACCGTTAATTCAAGACCGGAAAACTGTAGATTTATTGTTAAGTCTCCTGTACCTAATTAAATTTATTCACTAAATGATAATGTAAATAGTATTAAGTACTTAAAATTGTCAATTTTCTACGCCGTATTGGTATTATGAAAAATAAACAGCTGAACTGAACTGAACTGTCTGGGGGAGTGCAGCAAAATACTTTATTTGACCTATTCTCAAAACAGAAAGTACTTTTTATTTAATTAATTTTTCTTTATCGGAAACATGCAGTGTTTTAGAGGAATAAAGTAGTAAATAGTAGCGGGCCTAGGGCCACTTGGGCAGGCAAGCCAAGTATTTCCTTTTTTTAAAAAAAATTAATTGAATACTTACATTATTCATTTGGCGAGCGCTTGCGTTGATTAATTTATACTTGTGAATACAACTGATAGATGCAAAATAAGCCGCCACAGGAAACCACGGGAGTAATCGTAGTCATATAATAAAACACTGTACTGGAGAATATGTAAACTAAACAACACGGATATTCACACATTGTTTTCGCACATCACAACTGTCAGCGCAAATGACTGCCGCCAGACGCGCTGCCATGCTTGCCAACGTATACAGTCCTGAACTTTTTGCCCGCTTTAATTTGAAATGGCATAAGTGCTTATCATAATATTTGATACTAAGAGCCTATACGATCACTGACATCTATACATTTATTTTGGATTTATAATATCGTGTTGCATTCGTCGAAACACTATGAAAGACAACGAGAGAATGGGATCCAACTAAACAAATGTGGCGATAGAGCTCTCTCGCTTGCGCCGGGCTGTGGCGTAAAATTGCGCTGCGGGAATGATGCAATAGGAAGGCTTGCGACTCAAGCCTATGAGAGGAAGCGAGATAAGCAGGGGTTATATGTGTACTCGCTCGCATCGCATTGTCACTTCGGCTTGGTGACGGGGCGTTATACGCGTTGGTGCGGTTTTTGAATTGTGGCGCGAATTTAAAGCTTTGACGGGCATTTAGAATTCGACGTTTTTATTTAAATGTGTACTTTGGCTCTTCTCAGAGTTAGGAAAGCAGGGTTTTAGGATTCTATGACAGTGCCGCCATTGGTATTAAATACACTTAACTAGTTGGTTGTAGCGCGCCTGAGGCGCCCCTCAAATATATCGAATTTCGAACGTTACAAGGGCTGCCCCTCGCTGCCTTTCGCGAAAGCGTTTTGTTGACAACTAGAAAAACATTCAGAAATATCGTTGATAAATATATTAATAACTATGATATTAGTAAACATCTTTATTGTCAAGAAAAAAGACGAGCGTATTGCCTTGCGGCAATATCCATAAGCTAACCTGTAACTTAAGTGTATATCATAAGTTTTGCGTTGACTACACAAAATAAAAATAAAAATTGTTAAATAAACTGAATTAATATTGTTTTATTATTCTATTATGATATTAAATAATAAAGTGTTCAGATGAGACCTCTAAGTGACCCCTTAAGAAACTGAGATAAAGATGGACTTGAAGCACTCTAAGACGACTGCCTGGCTGCGGTTTCTTATATATCATGAAAACCAATAAAATCGTAATATTGGTTAAAACGGAGTGACGTTGAGTTAAAATCGTGTTGCTTCTAAGAAATAGATGCAGGTATTAAATAATAAAGTTGATCAAATACGATTAATTTAACACAACTCGACACGGAAAGATTGGAGCTTGACCCGAAATTTTCCACTTACATTTTGCTGCCACTTTTGTTGATTGGTATTTTACATATGTGGCTCTTTCCATTTATCGGGACATAAACCTTCTTAAATTGATCTGATGAGAATTATGCTGATGATACTAGATTTTAATTGTACTTCATTAATAGCCCAGCTAATTCTCAACGAGCAACAAGACGGCATCCACCTCACCGCAAACAAATTACCAATAGTATTTAAAAGAGTTTATTCTTCTATTAAATACCCTACATGAGGTGTGGGACAGCTCAATTTCTAATTAGGTCATATTGTTAATAATGGCTCTAAATAATCATATTTTCATTGGCTTTATTTTTGATAACATGCTTTTTGGCCTGTCCGTAGTACTACGTAGAACGGGCCATATAGTGTGATACATGCAGTGCGTTTGTGCGTATGTTTGTCCGTATGTTCGAAGACTTCTCGTGGACCAATCTACACCTGATTTGGTATGCAGCCTCTCTGGATGACCAGCAGCAAATTTGATCCGAGTGCCGCAGGTGCTGCTACAGGTGCATCCTGGTTTATTTGGCTTGGAGGATGATCTGATCAATAGGTAGAGCAAGCACAGCGCGTATGGTTATTTTTAGAATCGTGTAATCGAGAGAAATTTATTCTAAGCTGGTTTTAAGCTATTTGGGTCCTGCTGTAGGTGTATCCTCGATTACTTGGCCTGTAGGAGTAAGCATAGCATATATTGGTATTTTTGGAATCGTGGTGACGAGAGAAACTTATTGGAGTAGGTTTTAAGCCATTTTGGTTGTCAGGAATCACAGGATAGGCCAAAGTTGCCGGTGTATATCGCTACTTTTCTGTTATTATTATATTTTTCATACGTTTTTTGTGTATTTTTTTTCTGTAGGAAACAAACACAATAACGCATATTTTTATAACTTTTTATTAAAGGTTTGGCTCGAAAATATATTTTTTAATTGTCCCTCGTCTCATTATCGGCTCACGTGCAAGTATACACTGAATAATTATCTGAGTACTAACTGACGCGCTGCGTATTGAATGTGTAATATGTTTATTTAAATCCGTCATACAGATTATTATGGATTGTGATACGGATTCAAATAAATATTTAGCGTGTAGCATTTGCCGAGCTTTCTCTGGTTGAAATTCCGGGGGCCGCAGAATTCGCTGGGCCGTTTTCCTCTCCAGAATTACTCGCAAATTCCCGACTAATGAGAGAACGATGCGTCCATATCTCGAAACAAATTATGCATACGAGCACCCTGTTTCGTAAATCGCGTCGGTAACCTATATATCTTTAGTTAGGCAACTCCTCGAAAAGTCGAGCAGGGCGCGCGGAAGGTTACACTGCTCGCTTTAAATATTCACAACCCTCACCGCCCACGACCCTGCCCGCCTCTGCCTTCGCCCCGGTCTCTCTAGGGCAGTGTCCGTCCTGAACCCCGGTCGTGCGGATGACCCCGAAAACTTACGAAAAGCTTGAGTCTGATCCACTGGCGGCTGTGGCGGCACCGCCTGACCGAAAGTACTAAGTCGCGGGCGTAACCGTGGCGGGCGAAATCGAGAAAATTAATTTAATTTCGCTGCGAAACCGAGGACGGCTTTGAATGTGTAATGCGGCGAGGGGGAGATAGATATGGATTCGCAGGGTTCATATCTATAATAATTGTGTGGTTTAAAAGCATCATCCTTTCCTCTTGGACCATGTCGAACTAACAGTGGGGATGGAGGTGTTTTGAGTTTACGAAAGGACCGGCCGCGCATACAGCATCTACCCGAAATAAACGCTAACACATTGCAGTGGTCCCGGTTTCCTAAAACATAGAAAACGATCGCGACATGTGAAACCTCCGGAATCGTCGAGGCCAAGATCGGCGGCGCGGTCATCTAAACTTTGCATACAAAAGTTGCCTACACCGTTGTCTTCAACCTATGATCCGTTGGCAAAATTCTAAACTATGAAACTGGCGGCGTAGGGCCGCAGATTAATTTAAGGTACCTAACAGTTATATATGACACTCGCGAGACTAGGGCTGTAAAACCCGTTACCAATGGAAGAATCTCGTTGTTCACACTACCCTGATCTTCGCTCCCACTGCCGCCGCGCGGACGAGGCTACTTACCCCTCGTCACTTTCTAAAAGCTGCCTTCCTCTCAATCTTCGCCTGTTCGTTTTGCCTGGAAGGACTGGCCACGAGAACGGCTGTCATGGATATATTTACCTTCCTTGATACTTATATTCCTCGGTCACTTAAATATGTGGCATTTCTCCTAATATTACTCACTGGCGTATTTGTACTTTATTTGTAATAGAAAATTTATTTAACTTTTATTTATATTTAGTTATTTATTTTATTTTATTTTATATTTATTCATGAATTTGTACTCTACCACATAATTATATAATGTTTAGTAAGAGAGCGGTTCTTGCTGTTTCGGAAATATATACCAATATATTTTATCAATGAGTAATATGGCTGAGCCACTATTATTTACTGCGTTTTCCTATTTATTTACCATGATTATTTTCCACGTTTTATGCAAGGTTATCTGCGATTTTGTCTTACGAACTACAATACTAAATATGAACACGGGTTTTGCATATTAGTTAGAATTGTTACTTTTCTTGCCACCGACAATTGGCTTTCACCCTACACTTTGGAAATTAGGTCGACTTTTCCTTGGCTTTATCCTCAGTGCCACCCAGGAAAATGTTCTGTATCCAGGAAAGGATACTGGAAACAGAGGAAAGATCCAGGAAACAGAAAAAATGATGCAGGTAGACCGCCTCTAATGGTCCCTTCAGACGCGACAAACCATTACCACACCGCGGCGGCAAAAATGTCGCCGGGCAGTAGCTATTGTGAATGGTCCAAACCAAAATCAACCAATGCAACCAAAATCGTGTGGTTGCGTTTTTAGCAGCAAATTTCGGAGAAGTACCACGCTTGTTGTTCAACCAACGCAATCATGGACTTTGGAGACCAGAAATTCTTGTTGCTATCATTATTATGGCTTTTATTATGCAGAAGAAGTCGTCTGTGTAATAGAAAATAGTCGGGCAAACGATAGTCGCAATGTGGTAGGCCGCTTGTGTGCGATTGCCGTGTGTATTGACCACACGTTCGCGACAGCAGTGGAACTTTAGATTGTAATACAATTTTGTGCTGTGCCACATTTTGTCGCTGTGGTGTGGTTGTGGCGTCTCTTAAGGGACCCTAGGAGGATCCGCTGTCGGTTTTCAGATAATCGAAGTCGCGCGGGCCTCAGAGTATTTAGCCGAGTTGGCTGGGATGAAACCTTGAGGTTGTCCAATGGTTAGCGTTAGAAGCAGACGTGTGATGTTCGAAATGCAGAAATTACGGAAAAGTAATTTGAAAGGATGATCCTCTGGAGAGGAGGAAAACTATTATTAGTGCCTATCCTGGAGAGGTGCTTATGGATATGGAAATGATGAAAATAAAATAAAATCTAATAACGGAATGGAAACTGCTGACACGCGATAGAGGCGTTGTCGATCTGATATTTTATATATCATTATAATATGCTCGTAATTGGGATTATAATGTAATGCTTACTCATGACCAAGAAAATTACCATTCACTAAAGAAATGGAGCGGATATATGTCATGATAAGACACCATCACATACATTTTTTTATGTGCACCGTAATTTCCAAAGGGCATGAGTATTTGTTTTTAATTTTGACCACCCAATCCTCTTGGTGAGATTCGGTAAGATGTAATGGGAGCCCCCAACTCCCCCTCACCTTAGATTTACTCTACATTTTAAAATAATTTATGTTTATGTATTTTGTTTCACATTACTAAATACCTAATAATTGTAGTAAAATATATTTGTGTCAATATATTGAAATATTTTTTTGTTTTTCGTACTATTTATATCCCATTTTTATAACATTAAGAATTAACTAAAAAATCTCACAAAGCGGGTCCGTCAATTTAACAATTTTAAAATCTAGTTAATTTAATATTG
>JAOPUG010000152.1:8918425-8930036 GCA_027564375.1 Micropterix facetella
ATAGTTTATATTTAAAATATTTGATAAACTAAAAATTAGAATCCATTTATTTGTCGATTTAAAAATTATTCTTAATTTATAGTTTAAATAGACAGTACAGACTTATAAATAAGAGTTTGCAGACAGTGCCCACTTATAATACAGGTTAGACAGTCTACCCTGGACAACGGTGGTTGCAACATAGCCGAAAGGTCGGGTGCTAAGAACATGCGGTAAATTCGTTCAAACTTATTTATAATGTCAAACAACCGCGATAGCCCTCGAGTGCAGACTTATATAAAAATTTAAAAATAAATATATAGACTTTTAAAATTCTGGCGTAAAACAGGCCCAGGTCTAGTTAGGCAACTTTGTGAAACATTTATTATAATATGCCCATCAAGTTTTTGCTAACATCTCATTACAAATATGACATTAATTGTTTCCTAGATGTAATACTGAAATAAACAAATAAATAAACTGTATGTTATCACAACAGACTTGGTGATATTAAACGTTTATTGGTGTGACACACTCCAGCCATGAATTGCTTTGGAGCTCTTCACATGCCTATACAGCGCCTGTCCTTAGAAATAACTTATGATCGTCAACAAACAGCAGACAGGAGAACAATTTTATGACGTCCCACATGCATCAACAAATAGGTGGAATCGTAAATTCGACCCTTAATTGACACCGAATCGCATGAAATAGGGAGCTAAAACAAATCCGCCGTGCTGTACTAATTGCTGAGGATCTCTTAAATAATCTTAATAAACCATAAAGTAAAGAAATTAGAGGAAAATCCGAAAATTGGCCTAGGAAGACATCATTGTCAACGCGATCGAACGCCTTTTTAAAGTCCAAGTAGTCGAAAAATAGTTGGTGGCCAGCCGGAAGATTAAAATAAACTCACGACATAATCTGTAAATCGGCCGAGACGAAAGAGTCGGCCTTTAACCTAGCGTAAATATCGCGATGAACAAAAAATTGGAATAGTTTTGTAATCGCTGACAAGCTCGCAACAGGACTACTTTTGTTTGTCTCCGCCTTTGAGCTGAATGAATGTATCAGTGTTATACGCAACACCTTCCATTTCAAGGTGTATATTGCAGTTTGTACCGACAGATTGTCTAGGTAAGTCAATGGTTGCGAAATACAATTATTATTAATAATAATTATTAGCCACGCTAGACTTCGACTTCTACAACGTCGACTATCATAGATAGATAGATAGATACCTTGTTGGAGCGGAGGGTGACCTTTCCGCCACACCTGGCACAGCAGCGGATGCCGCAGTAGTTGCAGATGTGGCCGACGCCGTCTGCGAACTTGGTCTTGAGGCAGATGTGGCAGGTGGCGTCCAGCTCCACGCCCGCCTTGCGCTGCTGCTCACCGCGCTGGCGGATCGTGTCTTCCAGGATCGCTACCTCATCCTGCTTGCGCCTAATAAACCAAACAAAACACAGCGATCAGGAAAGCCTTTTTCAGACTAATGACAAAACTAATAGTAGGAATTGGCATTTCTTATTTCTGGGTTGGTGTTTCAATCTTAGGTATTTTTCTTTATTCTTTTATTTTTATTTGTATATTGTTGTTTTCCCTATTTTAATTCTCTTTTTAATATTTAGGGAATGTAATTACTGGTTTTTTTGCAGTTTATTGACAATTCTTTTTTAATATCATTCGATTATTTTGTTTGTCTAGCGTGTGGTGGATTTAGAGAATTTTATCTTAGATGTTCTTTATTTCTCATTTTCACTTTTAATTTGTATTTTAAGTTTACGCAATGGAATGTATATGTATATATATGTATATACATTACATTGCGTCAACTTAAAATACAACTTAAAAGTCTCGATTCTAAAAATGTATTGGAACCGCGCGTACAGGTTAATGAAATGTCCTTATCAATTTGGTTATATCCCATAACGGCCTAAGAAATTGATAAAACTTTAGGCGATAATAAATTAAAATCATAGTCCGATTTCTGGTCTCATTCGGGAACATTGATAAAGAATATTTCGCCATGTACATCTAAATTTTTTGGGAAATATTTAATAAATGCACTAAATATAAAAGGAGTATTTCCAAGCCCTGTTAAGATCTCATAAATTTACCAATCTACAAAAAGACTGATTCTGGGAATTATAGACCTATATCGTCGTTACTCCTGTGTTTCTCAAAAATCTGTGAAAAAATAGTATGCATCCGATTGTACGCATCGTAACCAAATTTGAGACACTCTAAACAACTTGGACTTAGGAAAAATAAATCAACGCCGATGGAAATTCCAGAACTTGTAAATTACATGTTAGATGCACTCGAATATTCACAAAATCCCGTGGCCACACTATGCCATCAGCCAAAGTCGTTCAACTTTGATAGGAAAATCATTCAATTTTGATAGGAAAATTAGACATCTATGGAATACGAGGCAATGCACTTCGGGGTGTTATCTGAGCATGTGTGCGTGTGGACCAAGAAGTCTGACTTGACTTGTACATTTAGGTGTATTAACTGCTACGGGCGAACCCGTCCACCCCGGAGCGTTTTAACGATATTGATCATTCTATCACCCTGAGGTGAAACGCAGAGACTTTGGACGTATACAAATCTAAGTAACAAGCTCCACCTAAGCCAGTAAGAGTCCAACACCTGCCTGCGAAGCACTGGGAATTTTCAACCCCAGTGGGGATCCTCGCGCCCTTACTACCAGATACGCATTAGATTACTTCTATCCCCCGTTTGGTCACAGGTCTGAGGTTGCCTCTAAAGAGGTTATTCCTAACTGGAATTGGGCGGATACGGGGCGGCCTTTTCTCGGCAACTATCACCCGAGATCGGATGGCCCACACTACCATATCTATGGATAAGCATTAGAGGTACCTGTTTACCCCCGCTATCTTAAGAAGCGTACACTTCTAAACTCCTTCAGAATCAGTCAGTGACAACACGGCCGGTTGCCGCCCCGTGCGCCAGCTGTCCAGCTCATGTCCGAGTTCCCGTCCGCAGGTCCGCCGCACAGCGGGTTCACCGAGTTGGTCCCTTTTCGTGGAGGCTCCTGAATAGGGGTTGCTCCGCGAGCTGGGCCGACCAAAACACAACTGCCATTATAGCCCAGGCTCCACGTAGCCACTATGAGCCGGACATACGGTATATTATAACGTCATACCCACACATACGAATAGATATTGGCATGCCAGCTCACACCATCGTCCTTTTACGCTCAGTGTAATGGTCGCTCGCCAATCGAGCACGGGAGCTTTGCGACCCTGAGCATTTTCCACAAAAGATGGAATATATCACTGATTTTCTTAGGAGAAATGGATACGGACAATATCCACGACACACCAAGACGATCCAAAACTTAGAAACCGAGCAGTATACGAGTATTCTTACCAGACATCAAACTGTTGACAGATCGAATAAGTAAGATGCTAAACACATTATAAATAAAACCGATCTTAAAACCAACTCAACATATAGCTCGATTTCTGAGGCATGTAATGATTGTAATATCACTGCAAGCCCGAGTAACCCACAGCGACTCTACTGATGGAATACATCAAGGCTGTTAAAACCGTTCAACGAGAAATATCGGCGATCGAATATTCTTCGAGGAGGTTGCTGGATGGGAGCTGAGCTGTGAGTCGGTCCTGACCATGATAGACAGAGTTGGCCATTAAGACTGGAGCTGCACGACCCCATTAGAACCCACATAATACCCCGCCTATCCAGAAAAAAATCAGTCTACCATGGATGGAGTGTATTTTTTTTCAATTTTATGAATGAATTCCTCATTACTTTCATTGTCATTTCTTGCTAGTGCTTGGTGTGATTTATCCATATAACATAACCTATCCATATAACAGTTAGAGTTGACTGTGGCGATTATTTCGATCGTACTCGAGATCAAAGGTTGTATTTCGTATTTCTAGTAATTTCGTAGTAGCAATTCTGCCAAACGTGCTCCGCGCCCCGCATAGAAATCCACTGTTTACTCGGGAATATCGTCTGCGCTGTCCGCCCTGATATATTGCAAGCGATTGATCAGTTTTGAATACAGCCTGCATCGAACCGATCGCAATACACATCTATAAATCTTTTTCAATTTAAACCGCTTTATATGATGGTTTTTCATTACTTAGACGTAATTTAATGTTCTGTCTTACTAGATGACGAAGGTAATAATAACATTAGGTCCTTAACCTTTATGATATTGCCGATTTTCAATACTGGCAACTTCGAACTAGCGTTCTTTATATATCTAGCGTTTGTTTTATAATTCTAAATTCAAATGTATGTTAAATTATAGCTAGTAAAGTTCTGTTTCGAAATTAGTTCTTAATTTGTCTTTGCGTCATTTGATTTTGATTTGTCATCGTTCTGTTCACGATTATGGAAAAGTTAAAATATCGCATTATTTTCGAATATGAGTTCCGCCGTGGCACCAGCTCTGCGGATACAGCTCGAATAAGCAATGTTGTGTTCGGGCCAGCCACCACTAACGAACGCACGGTGCGTTTTTGGTTTCAACGTTTCCGATCTGGAAATTTTGATTAAAAAAACGAGACTCGTGGACGGCCGGAAACGCAAGTCGATAGCGAAGAATTGAAACCGATAGGGGAAGCGGAATCACCACAAACCAAGCAGCAGCCTTCGGTGTTAGTGACGAAACAATCAATTCATTTGCGTTAAATTGGGAAGTGAAAGAACTCGAAAAGTGGGTATCGTATGAATTGAGTGAAGCCCATCAGCAAACACACTTCGAGTGCCGCGTTACGTCACTAAACCGGCACAATAATGAGGGGATTCTGAATCATTCCTATAAGGCATTCATAACCACCTTCAAAGAATTAATTGCTTCTCGCTCCCAGAATGATTTTAACAAATCAATGAATTTCCCATGAAATATCAGAAGTGCATCAATAACATTGGTACATACTTCAATTGATTAAATTTATTAATAAATCATTTTTCTTTTTCGATATAGAAAGGCAACGCTAGTACCTAATAATAAAACGCTTTATTCGTACAGGCAATATTCTATACCTAACCCATACTATGTCCTATAATTTAAATAAATAAACAATGGCCTATATATTTTTTTAAATTTAATTTAATTTGTAATTCACAATAATGTACAGTAAAATGAACACCATGTGCAATTAAAATGTCATAGACAAAAATCCAGTAGCAAATAATCTGATAACATAGTATGCCAAAAACTGTTGCCAGTGATCCCATTTTAATGTCACCTAACTAGGCTATAGCCTGTTCTAAGGTGAACACGGAAATGTAATCATAATAAATAAAAGTGATGTACAAATACATAGTATATTAATAAATATAATTGAAAAAAATATATAGTAAGATAATGAAACCTAATTATAACATTAGAATTTAGTTAATAATGAAAAAAAAATGAGGCAACAATTTAAAGAGTAGGGGAATAACAAAAGAAGAGGAACGTATGTGGAAGATTTCAAATGTTCTCTGGGTCTGTTTTTGAAGAATACTCGGTGCGGTTTTTACAATTATGTCGGTAAAGCATTCCAGAGACGAGTTCCATGGATGGTGAAAGAGAATGCGAATTCGCTACTGAAGTGACAAGGAATAGACAGGAATAGGTTATCTCTGCTGGTAATATTATCAGATGCGACACTCTCAAAAATCCTGAAGAACAGACAAAGGACTCTAATACCTCTTTTCACTCGGGTCGTCAGCCAATCAAGTTTCTCTCTGAACTTTGTGAGATGTTCGGTCAAATTTTCAGAGACTCTGGTCGATTCTTTGAGGTCGACACATCCGACATCTCCATACTCCAGAAGAAGAAAGATAACAGACTAGCAATCGTAATCTTGCTATTCTTGGGAGGGTTTTTTAGTTTATTTAACTAATGAAATTGGCCTAAGGTTTTTATCGCATCTCTCTTATATGGGCCACCACGACGGGTTTTTGTCCACGTGGATACCCAGTGCTTTAACCTCGGAACTACCGCACTGCACCTAAACCGCACAGATGTAGAACTTTAAGTTAAAATTTGCTTCGATCCTCGAGGTGAAATACCTGCTACCGATAATAACCGCCTGTATTTTGGAAGGATTTAAGAACAATCCATGGGTTCTTAGTCAATCGTATATCGTAGATAATTTTTTTTTTTTGCAAAATCAATTGCTATATCAATATTTTCTGAGCGAAAGTGAAAATATATATGGACGTTGTCGGCATAGAGATAATATTTTGCGTTAATAGAGTTGGTAACTGAGTTAAGGAATATAGGATGTACACATACATACGATTGAAGAATGGCGTGTAACTCTGTGGTCACGCTGGTGGTAATGGCCGTGTTTTTTTCCAAAAGCATGCACTAGGTACGTTCCAAATTTACGTACCATCAGTGGTATTTATTTTATAAGAAATAGGTACAACACATATAAATCTGTTGCAACACATATGTTCGAATGCCGGAAATTAAGAGATATTTATTTATTTAATAATATATACACAATCCAGTTATGATAAAAGTAACAGAAGGTCCTATATATAATACATTCGATCAATTACAATAAAATTTTAGCAAGTATCTGCGTAGCTAACTACAATTTTAGTATTATTCTAAATTCATATTACTTAAGTACATTAACTAAGAAACTTTATAATTTAATGTAAAGATTCTAGTACAGTAATTATGAATCTAATAATAAGCCATAACATTAGATCAGCTATAGGCAAAACAGAATGACTAAAGTAATAAATTTCAATCTTATAATAAGCATTTAGCAGGTCATGTCGTCAGTCCGAAGCAAGTGGGTAGAGCAGATTATCTTAAATCCTTCTAGTGCTCTCTCCTTTCCTAGTTCTACTGGTAGATCATTCCTTAGTTGAATACCGTTTACCAGAAAGATTGATTACTATAATGGGAAGGATGTGTAGTTATAGTGCGAGGTTATTTTATCATCGTATACCATGTTGATGTGCAGAGGACAGGGTATTTAGATATTCATATTATTTATCTAGGTATCGTCAGATGTTAGTACAGGAAAATCTGTTTCGTGAAATGTGAAGACATGAGAACAATCATTTTCCTTTCCCTATGAGTTTGCAGACGTCTCCTTATTCCCCCGACGCTCGATAACTGCATTTTTTTCAAAATCAAGATTATTTCTTTAATTCATAGCTTTTGTCCGACCTACCAGGGAAAAGTTGGCACGCGTGGTGTCCATTCGGCCGTTTCGTTGGTTTCAGTAATTTATGTCGTTTGATAGACTGCCCCGATTGTTGTCGATGCACGCTTTTCATTGAGAATCTAACTGCACTCAGCAAAAACGCTGACCGACTTATATAACATACGAGCTTGCGTAATCTACAGATTTCATTGGTGGTAGTTTGGTTTTTCATGTATTTATATTTATTTTCTGTAACATCTAGTAATCTAGTATTATTTTCTGTGCACGCCACTGATTCAGAGGCACATAAAATATTACATGTCATTGGTCACTTACTTACTGCATCCAGGAATGCTCTTTCCCTTTGATATTTTTCTCTAGGGGATGCAATGCCGCTTTTACGCGGGGATGGTTGAGTGTAAACGAAGGTTATGAATATACAGCTGGCAGACGTCCTGCTGAGCCTTGCCTCGAGAAAGCCGGCGCTACAGGAGAACGCAATAAATATCCTATTTTATTATTCAGTTTTACGGCTAAGACATCTCAGACTGTTGCTGTAAAGTAGACTTGATTAAATTGTTATTTATCCGCTCGCCATTATCCGTGGTGACCGTTCAGATGCAGTATTGCCTGAAATTCTAATAGATAGTCTCAATAGATAGTTAATAGATAGTCTGTAATACTAATTACTCGAAAAGACAAGGTTTGTCGGGCATATTTTGAACGTCGATACTGCAAGTTTGTTTTCCCTAAATTAAAATAAGTGCTAGGAGACTGTTATATTTGGTCCTTACCTAATACGCGCTTGCCTTGTTATACTAAACCAATATAAAAAATTAACACCAAAATGAAGGAATTCTCAGTTGAAAAATGTCACATGTGACAAAAATGGATCTTGTATGATTACTGTACGCTTTCAATGCAGTAGTTAAATCCAGAAGGTGCAGCTGTAATCGAAAACGCTTATGAGAAACGCATTATGATGACGGTATGGTGGTCCTGTGCTGGTGTTAGCATTACATTTTATTGCAATCTGCCACCACAGTTAAAGCAAATATGTACATACTGTCAAGAACTGCAAATAATTATGCAGAAGATCGCGACTAAACAACTGCGCCTGACTAGGCACTACGATAACGCACGTTCACAAAAATCATAGTAAATATTCGGCAAGTTTGCGAATTTGCCCTTCCTATACGCCAGATCTTACTCCAACAAATTTTCACTTTTTCCGGATTTCGAATAATTTTTACCAGAAGAAAAAATCGACTCCGAAGAGGCAGCGACACATGTCTTCAACGCATTTATTGATTCCTGTCCACGAGTCCAGCAGATGAATTAACCAACTCCAATTAAAACGGCAAAACTGCGTAGATAATAAGGGTCAATATTTCGATTAATTATATATCAACAAGCTAGGTATATGTATTTCATTTATAAAACGCAACTGCATACGTGAGAACCTAATATTTCATAAACTTTTTAAAAATCCTTGCTAATGTAAACTATGTATGGATACTCTCGTTACTTCATTTACTTCGGCCCTCCCCGAGGGGAAGCGGCAAGTCTTGCAATCCTGGGAGGTTTTGTTACTATGCACGATAACTCGAGTAACATACGTCCGATTAAAAAAAAATATTTCCCCAATCGACACTTATGGCCAATGCGCAGAGACCAATTGATTTTGGGGTATAATGACCAACTTTTTTATTTCAAGCCAGTTAAGTTTGCGGCTGCCTTTTTTGCCAAAATAGCAAAACGTATATATTAGGAGACTATGCGTCTATAGGAGGTATTTTTCATTGTATTTTGAAACTATTTTTAAAACTATTCAAGTTTCGCCATTTATCGAATGTCGCCGCAAGCTCTTATGACTGATTAAAATTGCAGCCGATAGATGGCGATCGAAAGTTCTTTAATATTTCTGTTTTAGAATCTGACGCCCCATATATTGTATTATCCTAATACTGCGGAAGATTAATTTTAATGGAAATTAAATGTTACACCGACAAACACACATACAATAAATACACCGCCCGCGCCTGACGTAACATCGTGCCTTCCAGGCAGGAACTCCGCTTTATTAAGGGGGTCATTACAGGAGTGGCACAATGGATCTCTTATGGTTTACGTGCTCAGTTCATATATTATACATACATAGATAAAAATAATCATATGGGCCGAAGTTTTACAAACCCTTAGGTTTTCCCCCTACCAAGCTTATATTTGAATACAATGGGAAAGGGTAAAGAGCTAGCTTATTCTGTTTGAATTGAATAATACATTTCAGCCCAGCATTAAAAATACACGATTTGAAATTCCGCAGTGAAATGAGCGAAGGCAAACTAAACTTTAACCGGTTTCGTTTAAAGTGGAACATTTTACTGGGTTCCGTCGTCAGTCCGGCGAAAATATTTAGACAGAAGCGAATTACAAAGCGTCCGAGCATAAGTCGCAGTCGTCGCGACTCTCCGTTCTTCGGCAACTTTTTATTCCCATTGTATTTTACGTAACGCTGCCATCCGCTTTTGCTGCAGTCGTCGCCGACTGCGGATTGGACAAAGCTAGCGAAGTCCGCCGAACTTTTAACTGCCTTATTTATGCTTTAACTGTACATCGGTCGTCGGATTCTTCGCTAGTCGGCCAGCCAGCCAGCGACCGCCTGCCTGGCTGAAACAAAATTATAAATGTTCAAACCAAACAAAAGCGTAACCCTAAGCCAGGGCTACACCGGCGGAAGTATTATTAAAGCTGTCTGTTTTTAGACTAGACTGGCTGGCTTTGTAATCGGATTCACCTGGACGGTGGAAGTAACCACTGCTCCTTGATAATGTATGTGTAGCATAAAGGGTATAAGTCCACTCCGGCATAAGGCGTGTTTACCGAGTTTTAATTTCTTTAAGTGTTTTACACTCTAAATCAGCCATCGAAAATTACCTAGCGTATTGTAACGCAGGACACATTCACCATTGCGCAGCGAGATTCGCCGTGACAAAGATTTTGCTTTACACGTTTTGCTTACTTAGCACCCGTAGAGAGTAAAAGCTAGCGAATATGTTGCTACTTTCCTTGTTACCTTGCGGTTGCCAGGAGAGATGTTTGTCGATAAATATGCCAAGATATTTCACTTCATTCGAGGAATAATTACACCATTGAGTTTAACAGGCTATAGTGTTGCTTTATAGCAATTGGCGGCATCCAATCCGAATAGCCTGTGACTGAAGATCGAAATTCAAGTAGGCGATCGCAGCATTGGCAGTTTCTGTGGGAAAGTGAACCTATCATTGTACAACATAGGTATAAATGTGCGTATGCCCCCGAACTTGACGAGACATGGGGTATGAAGAAAAGAGGGGACAGAACTACTCCTTGCGGGACCTCCGCCGTGCGATTAACCCAGTGTTACACCCGATCGCCTCCTTATACATGCTGCTGACTTGCTCTAATTATAAGCGGTATTATTGATTGAATGTGTGAGCTGTTTTTGCTTCATAGCTCGACATGCAAAATCGGTCACTTTAACTAGGGCAGAGGTAGTGCCTATGTCCAGCTCGATATCCCTACTGAACATGGTTCAAGTTACACCAAGTCAAATTTCTAATACATATGTCAGTATTCAAAACTACGTAAGTGAGCTTCGCCTGTACTGAGATAGATTTATTCATTGATTTCTGGGAGTTTTGTTTGTGAACATACAGATTTACAATTTCCCGCACACCTCATATGTTCGATTAGTATATAAATAGAAAATAGAAAAAATATTACATAAATGTATAGTAAGATAATAAATAATGTAAATATATCGGTATAATTTTCAGTTAATTAGAGATTGCTTAATGGCGGGATAAGTTAAAATTTTAGTAATCACAATTAAACAGTCAAATTATATTTAAACTGTTATATAAGTCAACAGTGTTTCAGTTTCCTCTCTTCCTAGTTTGATCAAAAATAATGTCAGTTATTTTTACAAATGTGAAACCCTTTCTTACTTATTACTAGCTTTTTCTTTTTATTGTTGTAGAATCTAGGTGATAGGAAAGGGAAAAACTTCGCAAAAGATGAGCGTGTCAGCTTTGCCACCAGATGTCATTTTTCCATTAGCCTTTTGTTGTAGTCTGTGGAGGGAATTTATGATATTCCTTGTGCATATGGTAATATATCGTAATACTTTTCGCATAGATTTGTCGCACGTCAATAACTCTAACCTATGGGAATAGTGAGTCTATTATTCGATATCAGTCTGGTCAGACGGTTTTTATTAATAACCCTTATTATTGACTTTTGAGTTTTAATAGGTGGGCTAAGTGCCGAGCGCGTTGCCCTCCCAATGTTAAGATCTTATATTCAAGAGTATATTGTGCACTAGAGCAAAGTATACCATTTTGTTTTTTTTAGAGGTTTGGTTTTTATATTGACAACATTTTTTCCAGCGACAGCCAATTTGACAGTTGACAGCTGAC
>JAOPUG010000152.1:8990549-9001106 GCA_027564375.1 Micropterix facetella
TTAGTCAGCTGTCAACTGTCAAATTGGCTGTCGCTGGGAAAAATGTTGTCAATATAAAAACCAAACCTCTAAAAAAAGACCCTATACCAATGTATATTCTCTGAATTAACAAATGTGCATATGTGTATTAGCAGATTAAATACGTCGGTTTATTGGTCAGTGGTCATGGTAGGATAAAAATCGACGGAATGCCAGAGGCACGAAATAAAAGTCCCAAACGCATAAAGAGGACAAAAGCAAATTTGGGCATTGAATATGGTGTATTTGACCCCAGATTAAACAATTCAACAGTGGCGCCGTGCCGAGTTGTGCAATTAACCGATCGCACAATACTCGAAAAAGGGGTCACATCAATATAATGGACTTCGAAGGGCAGATGCGGACAATATAATTGCCTCCGGGAGGACGTCTAGACCAATTTGATTAACCTGGAAGCATACAGCTGCAACCTATTTAGATTTAGGTTACTAAGGGGGGGAGGTAAGGGTGTTTCTTTTAGACAATGGAGAATCCATTCTAAAAAGTGCCTAGCCCTAAACTGTTTATTATATTAGGTTTTTACTTATGACGTTTGGGTTCAAGAAAGGAATTTAGAACCAAACATTTCGTATAACAAAAAATAAATATTGTTAGACTAACATATCAATAATTTGTATGACTAACAAATATTGAAAGGCTATGTATGATCAATTTGAGGTGATAAAAAAATAAGCATTTTTTTTGCTTCTTCGGAGTTTTTTTTTAAATGTCGCAAGGTCTAGCGTTGTGATTCCCAAAAAGGGTATATACATATAGACCTATAGGGGTCAATTTCGACTTGCAGGGGGTCCATGTCAGCAGGAAAAGATTGGTTGTGCACAATATATAAGTGGTGTGGACCACGTGAGCGGACCACATTTAGGGAAGTCGTCATTAACATTTAGCTACTCCCTAAATGTATTATTATACCAGCATAGTATTTTAAACTTATATACGCTGATACAAATCGCAATAAACAAACGCGCGTATCACAAGTATAGTGGAAAGTATCAACAATCAACTCAATCGCATCACTAGTTAATTGGGAGGCTAATGCACATGACTAACGAGGGAAGATGCAGGCGAGTTATGTGAATACGCAGCGCCGCTTCAACGGGTGTCTGCAAGCAAATAGGTTGGATAGATCACATGAATGAGCAAGCGAGATAGTTCTACTTCTGCAGTTATGTGTGGCTTCCTTAAATGACCATTACTTCAAGGTCGTGGCCGCTTAGAAATGAACATGCGGCGTGCAAAATTTAAGTACATTTCAATAAAGATATGAATAAAAATTGTACAGTAGCAAAGTGAACAGCACCGTGTCAGCTGTCAAAATACATGTGAAGTTAACAAGTTTTATAAATTAATATAAGGCAGGCAGGGGTCTACGTAAAACAAATAATATTTGTAAGTGGTCTACTAGTCAAAAAGTTTAGTACCTCTAGTCTAGCGAGTACGGTGGGAAACGAAAACTTTTCAGTCGCAATTCTTGCAACTTTGCTGTGGTGTCTAGTCGTGAATTATCATGCAGAAGAGAAGGTGAAGAGCGATTGTCCCAGGCTCGGTTATTTAATAGAGAACTCTCTATAATTGCTTGCAGTTCTTGACAGAACACATTTGCGTTATTTTTTGTGCCAGATAACAAGAAGCTGCAATGAAAAAAATCGGCAATAACGAGATTTTTTTTGTAGGTGCAAATAGAAAATAACTCGTAATAACTTTTGAACCATCGTCAATATTGGATAATTCTCCGTCGCAAACGTGTTTTTACCTTTCAAACTTCACAAAAAAAAACTACCCAGGCAACTAAGAAACAAACAAAATAAAAACGAATGGGGAAAAGCCGTTTCAAAATGAGTATGAGTCAGGATAACAACGTCGATTGGAGTATTATGTAAATAAAATATATTTTTAGATAAGTCCTTATGGGTCATAAACACGTCGAGGGTAATGGTCGAATATTCATTGTTCTGCGGTGAGGATGAGTGACAGCTGTAGCATTCTGAAGCCACAGTCGAGAATTTACCTGCCTACTCCTTACAAGATTGATGAAAAACAATAACACAATATTATTTTTATTTATAGCGAGTATTCGACGTCGTTTTATGGTTGCAATTACATAAAAGGACGTTTCTAAAATATAATACATTACGTCATTTTTGAGCAACCATTAATCTCATCTTTTAAAATCTCTAACCAGAGCGAGGTCGAAAATTAATACTACAATGCTTGGCTATTTGTTAATGCCATTATGGCTCTGTTAATAAATAATAATTAATACAAAACAAAATGTTGCCAATTAAAAGGCACACATTACTTGCATTGTTGCATATTTTCTTATTTTTTCTCAAATTATTTCTAGGTTACAATTACTATTAGGCCATTATCTATGACATAATGGCCGTTTTTGGCCATCCGTAGTTGTCATGTAGGACGGGCCATGTAGTCTGATGAATGCTGTGCGTTTGTGCATTTGTTTGTTGGTCCGTATGTCCGAAGAATTCCCGTGTCGTCTTCTTCTGTCACTCTTCTCAGTCTTCACCAAATTTGGTATGCAGCCTCTCTAGGTGACCCATGTAACACCATGTGGCAGCAAATTGCCGCGGGTGTATCCTGGTTTACTTGGCCTGGAGGAGAATCCGACCAATATGTAGAGCAGGCATAGCGTATATAGTTTTTTTTGTTTTTTTGTCTTTTTGTCTAAAAAATATTTACCAACTAATTTTCTACCTAACGAGTCATACGCTACAAATGAATGGAAAATTAAACAGGATATATCATTAAATTTTTATTAAAATTTTAATGCTGCTCCTAATTTTGACGTTGAAACTTACTACAAAAGATAAGTATGAATGAAAAAAATATATTCCGTTTAATGTAATATACTAACACTCCTATACTTAAAGTTTAAGGACTAAAGCATCCAGAGCCGAACACTATCACGGTTATCGACATTCTAAATAAGACGAAAACAGATTTTACCGCGTGTAGCACTCCAGAAGCTTCGGCGATGTTACAACCGTCCTGGACAACGGCGATTGTAACATCGCTGAAACTGCTACTAACTTCCGACGTAAAATCCGTTTTAGCCTTACTAATAAGATGTCCGATGGCTAAATAAGTAAGAGGCTAACTTGGAATATTCGAAATTCTTGGGCTATTTTGCTAATCCATTATATTATAACCTTTAATATATAATAACCCAACCGACACTTATAAAGCTCTCTAAATCCGATTTTACCGCATGAAAATTTCAGGAAAATGATATTTCACAAAACAAGACACAGGTGGTGACTCCAGGTATTACTCGTATATACTGAACTGATACCTGTAAAACCAGCGAATATTAGGTACCTATTGATACCCACTAGGTTTTATTAAATTATTGTTATTCTTTGAATAAATACCTAATGTTCTTTGAATAGATACCTGTTATTCTCGAATATATACCTAATTTATATCCTTCTATGAGTGTAGGAATTTTATAAAATGATGACTTCATTTTGAATGTAATTATAAAGGTCAAGTGAACAAAATTAATTGCTAGACACAAAAAAGTGAGTATGGAAATTGATAGTTTGTTTTGCAATTCACCCCCATAACCTTTAATATATTTACTAAATATAAATATACGAGTAGATGTAAGGCGCCTAAAGGTAAGCGTCCACAGATCCGCATCTTACGCATCGGACTGATCGAATCAAACGGCTTTAGGTTAGTTTGTGGTAGTGCGTCCACTATATCCGCAGCAATCGGATTGCCGACGCGACGGCCATTTGCAATTGGATTATAATTAGCTGTGTGATATCCATGATCTGCGCATAAATTAATAACAACAAACGCTCGTCGAAAGAGTGTCGAAATGCAACAAAATAGCGGCCGTCGCGGGCGGGCGAGTCTGCTGATCGCGAATCCGTATGACGTCATCGGAACGCATTAGAATAGTTGCTCCTCCGAGTAATCGCGTCGGCATTACCGACGAGCCGATGCGTGTGACCCGTCCGCTGCGGGTAAGTGGACGCACTTGTATGACACTTGTATGAAAGAATTCTAAAATCCGTTTGATACGATCCGTATGATGTGTACGATGCGGACCCGTGGACTCTTACCTTAAGCCGCCCGTTGAAAAACACCACGCTGCGCCAAAAAAAATCTTCCAATTTCGAACTCCTAATATGTTTTCAAAACATACGTAGCTTATGCGCTATGTAATGCCTCGTGCTTCGTGTCTTTTTCGAATTTCGGATTTAGAATAAATGCACTTCAGTGTTACAGACTCAGTGATCAGCGCAACCATATATTACGTTTGGACGAGTAATATGAAAGATGTGAAATATGGAACATTAGTTGAAATAGATGACTAGGCCAGTACACATATATATAGTTTGATAAAAAATACGCAACTGTATAGCTAAGTCAGACATATTTTTTTTTTGTATTGGTACACTTGTCCGTGATCTATGTTGACCACTGTTGTCCATCGCGCCTTTTAAAACGTATTTATGGGGTACAAAAGGGCCGCAATAGTAGACCTACCTTATACCATGTTGCAGAGTAGAATAGCAAAGTTTTGAAAGAACACAAATATGGACGTTGCGATAACAATGTATAAAGCTTGGATCCTACAAGTCAGGTTTAACTCTGAACAAGAAAAAGAGTTAGCTACATTCAAGACATGGCAAATAAACTATTTGGTCTTTCTACCAAAGAACTACATTATAACGACCACAATTTAGAGTGCACTTAATTAATAAGGCAAACTGAAAAATAAAAGAGCGAATGCCTTGATGGGTCTGTGGGAGCGCCTGTGACGCCGCATAAAAACCAGGCAGTTAGCGCAT
Organism: Micropterix facetella; assembly: GCA_027564375.1. Taxonomy (NCBI): domain Eukaryota; kingdom Metazoa; phylum Arthropoda; class Insecta; order Lepidoptera; family Micropterigidae; genus Micropterix; species Micropterix facetella. The sequence continues at coordinate 8,995,409 of JAOPUG010000152.1, forward strand.
GAAGTACATGAACTTGACAGTCGGGTATCTATAAAGCTTTACCTTCCTAAGGAGAAGTGGCGGAAAAGAGGCGGCCATCGGATGATATTAACTTTAATGCGGTCAGAGGCGAAGGACATAAAATGCATCAAGGGGAATGGTAAAAAATAAGAGGAAATTGAAAGTAAGTGGTTGTCGACGAGGATAAAGGGGAACATTGTGCATTTTTGTATTGACTACTCTCTCTCTCACACGCCAATAGTGAAAAACTGACATTTTGAAATCAAATTTAAGTGACTCTAGCGTGCGTTTAAAAACCATTAAAATATGTGTATTATAGCAAATTTCTTAATCTTTAGTACTATGATGCAAAATTTCTATATTTTGATTTTTTCTGAATAAAAATAAATAAAAGTCATCATCTTTTTGTAATTTGCATTTTTCTTGGAATCCATATGGGCAAAATTTGAAACTATATTGGTAATACGTACCAAGTAAATGATTAAAATGTGATGCAATATTTTTCATTCTTTTTAGTTTTTCATTATAACCTTTCAAAAAACCAAAAGAAGTTATTATTTGTCATGTGCGATTCCAGAAGACTGGTATCTCCGCGCAAGCAATAATAGATTTTCTGCGTATTGACTCCCACTGGTGTTTCGATTGCCATAAGAATGGTATTTCTGCACAACCATAATAGGCTATCGGTGTATTGGCTTTCGCTGGTGTTTCGCTTGGCAAATAATTCCGCTTGATTTAGCCAACAGCGGCATGTTATGCCCGTTTCCACTTAGTCTATATTGATGGATTGTTATACATATGTCGAAATTCAATGCTACTACGTAAGTCACTAGATACTAAATGGGAGAAATTGGATTTTTGGTTAAGAAGTGTTTGGGATTTAATCAAAAGCAATTTTAAGTAACTATAGTCTTTTTACCATTTATTTTTTCAACTGGGTCAGGTTTTTTTATACATGATTTTAATTTATTTACATATTAAAATGTATTGTTTTTAATTATTCGTCCAACATCTATTTTTAATTTCGGCACGTGGGTCGAACTATCACGTCTGATTTGTTTCGAAAAAGGTCTACTATTACTAATGATCATGATCCCTGACTGACACTACGCTATTTTAAATATTTAACTAACCCGAATTCGGTCTCAAACTCATATTTTTATTTGTTTTTAGTTAGCCACATATGCACGAGAAATTGATATACTGCAAAAAAAATCTGGCTGCCCTGACGGAACATTTCTGTCATCCGTTCAAAATCCGATTGCCAGGTGTTAAAACAAAAATAAGTCACTCTTCAACTTTTATTATCAGAAGTATGTTTTTATTTCTTCTTTTATTATTTTTTACCCGGTAATAATATTTTTTGTTTTATATTTTTAAAATATAACCCATTTTTGACTTACAAAACAGTTGAGCGCGTTTCGCAAAGATGGCGCTGTAGCAATCCGCCGTACGTGTGAATCTTTATGATCAATAACTTAAACTGTACCTGTATAAAAAAATAAATGTAATAATAAAATAAATAAAATTCCTTTATTTTTTATCATCGTTATTAGATATAAATAAATTACTAAATTCGATGTGATCTTATTTATGCTTTTTGCGGTTGATAGATTGGTTAAGTTGGCGAACCTACTAGAACTGTCAAACTATAAATGTTATTGCTAATTGATTAATTTTGGCAAATAATTACTACATTTAAGAACTACGTTACAGCGAACACACATTTTTTTACCATTTGAGGAGAAATAATATGTATGTTTTATTTCTTTTTTGATATCATGAGCTTAAGCTACCAGCAAATATGAAAAGTTTATTGTAATACACAAATTAGAGAAAGGCGCTTCAAAGGCAAATATGCCTGAAATGCCGATTGATATTCTTGGGGCGAAATTTAAATAAGCATTGAATTTTAAGTCGGAAGCGGTGTCAAAAGTTCCCCTGTATAATTCCGTCTCCGCAGATTTGAAATGATTTGATTCAGCCCGTCGGCGATGCTCAACTTTTATACACAACTTTCGCATTAACTTTTCGCCGCGCAGATTATTCATTTATTTATGAATTCAAATAAATACCTTTCGGCCCGTCCCGGTCGCGGTTTTGTACTACTCGGCTTGCGCTCGTTTGCGGTTTCGGTTGTTATGTAAATAGGTCGAGTCAAATGACAGCAGCTAAGTCAAGGAATGGGGATTTTTTCCGCCCGGGCGAATAACAAATTAATGAAATTGGCCCTGCGAAGAGGGACTGTCTATTTCGGTAGCAATTACAAGTTGGCGGTTGTGACATCATAATAATAAAAAAATTAAGTCATTGCACTGCTCCTTTAGATTTTATACAGCCCTCTTTGAGAGAAAGTGACATTTTTCACGTCGTTAAAACGTGCACCTCCTACATCAAATCGTAAAATTCATATTTGAATAAGTCAAAAATTACGCCTGCTGTGCGCGGTTTTGGCACGTTTGCAAATTAACCGAGCCTAAATCGTTTTGCATTAACAATAAAGGGGCTGCTATCTGGTCTGCGCGGAGAGTGGGACCAGTGGCTGGGGTTGACCATTCGTTCGTAAATAACGGCCCGCATCCAGAGGGCCATCAAAATGTGGCACATATCGCTTAATTACCCGTGTAGCCATAGCCGTATAACTCCGGCAATAAAGGCGACTCCGAGCCAACGGAACTCCTTACAAATACAAATAATTGCGCACGCACGATTATATTGATCAAAAGGGCGGCTATTCGCCATGTCTTTAATAAGGGATGCCAGCGAAATGTGATATTTTTGTCGATAAGTTTGTCGTATTTCCTCGTCGTGGGTGTATTAAAAGTATATACCTTTAATTTATGAAGTCCTAATTAATCACAACGTTTGAAGCGTACAACCAAATATATGAAGAAATTCTGAAGTTATTCTAAATACAGATGTATTATATCGTCAGAAACTACTTTGGCATACCAGTTCTCGTTGTTACCGATGTTAAAAAGACAGGAAATATAACGACTAATGAAGCCACTATTCCTCGTTTGCTCATGTTTTTGTTTATTTTAGGATGCGTATTTTATGTGTAAATGAAGTTCTCATGAAAAAAATGGCAGAAAACTCATTGGGCCCCAACTGTCCTCTTAAGCAGCATTGGGCGCGGTCGCAGAATAGGATGGCTGGCAACATGCGTGTTCTCCGCGCCATGCTGCAAAATACCCACCTAGAAGGTGTTGCAGGCGACAAAGTGGGTTCCACGAAAAGTTGTCAGTCTTGGGGTTAAAACAAAACCGTGGTGTGCAACTTAGATGGGACCACCAAAAAATTATTCAATAAAGTTATCTCTTTATTGAATAATTTTAAAGTTATTACAATTGCATCAAATATTAGTACTTTGTACGGCCACATCGATTACAGCTTTAATTCTATTTGGCTTGCGTAAAACTATTTCTCTGAAACATTTTTCAATTCTTGATCATGGAACCTCCTTTTTGAACCCTTTTCTTTTTCAAATTTTCGTTTGGGTTTAGGTCAGGAGAGTCAGCTATTCATCCTAATACATTAATGTTACGATATTGGAAGAATTATTTTTGAGTGTGACACGGTATTAGGTAATTGAAACATGCCATAATCCCTACGGAAATAGTAGGAATGTCTCGTATAATTATTCATGTTATTAACACTTTTTCCTATAAATAATGTATCGGCTATGTGCCTTACGTTTATACAAGGCAACAACCTGCATTCTTTGGACTCCACAATATCCATGACTTCATTTGTAACACACATAGACGCATAAGCAAAAGCACTTCTTTTGACAGAGATTTATTTATTCACGATCATGAAATGGGGGATAGCCGACCAGACTTAATTATAATTTTGGGGCTTGTGAGAGATTTACTCAATGGAATAGCTTGATAGACTGACAACTCTAAACCAACATTACCATCAACAACTACGGGAAGTAATTTTATGACCTGCTGTATCCAGTATTTAGCAAAGATACGAATATTTTTGGTTATTACCGGAAATCTGGGAAATAAACACTCCCATTTGGTTTTTACGTATTTGAATGTATGCCATTCGGACTAACAAATGCAGGACAGACTATCTGACGCTTCGTGGATAAAATAATCAAAGAATAACCAATAGCGTTGGACAGTCTGAATTCAATTGGACACAGAAAAATCTACATTGCAAAGATAAGACGCCGAGAGGTAAACAAATTAAAGCTGTATTAGTATCTACTCTGAAATACAGACATGTTCTAAGCATATTAGATTGACACCTGGAAGCCCCCGATAAGTAGGTATTTGATCTTTTAGGAAAAATGACTGGGCGCATGTTAGACTTTTTCACTATAGCGTCAACATGTTATATTCACTGATGCGCGTGTACTGCTTCTGGTTTCGCCCGCGCGGGGAAATAATTTTCACAGGTTTACCAGTTGTGTAAACCGTATTGATTAATCGTTGAAAATGAATTAGGTAATTCTTATTGAAGCGTTATTATAATCTGAGAAATGTCAAGGTTTCGTCATCGTTAAATTACTACGAGGCCATTCACAGAGAACCAAAATACCATAGAAATACAAAAGAAAGTAGGAGCAATCCATGCTGTGAGTAGACTAAGTTAACACGGTCATTCTAAATTCAACAATCAACTGACGCTATAATAATTATTACTCAACAAAATATCTCAGTTAACAAAATCAATGAGGAATAAAACTCAATATTATCGATATCGCTGCTAAGACTTCTCCCTAACCGACAAATTGCGATGCTTCTCTGCACGAAAGGTGGGAGGAGAGATGTGCGAGTGGTGAGATCTAAGATGATTGCGGCCACATTAGAAGAAGTAACAAAAACTTTGCCCTCGACGGAATCCTGGCTAGAATGAGATGGGGAAAAAGCTACGTGTGATAATGTCTACATTTCGAGATCTAATATGGAAGCCGATCACGCATGAATAATTCTGGACAGTGTAGTTTCTTCAGAAGAGATGCATTTTCCGCAGACCTGCCTTGCACTTGCCGTTTTAGGACTAAATTTGAGCTGGAAATAGGGCATTGAATTTGTAGTGCGAAATTTTAAGGAAATGATATATAGTCAACTATTTCTCTTTTGTTGGAATGTCGTCGCTTTATTAATAAACTAATGCATGTCACTGACCTCATCTTTGGCGGCCCTAAATACGGCGGCCTAATCACTACTCTCTTCGTCAATCACCCCCCCCCCCCCCCAAGACGTTACTCCGCCCTTCCGTACGGTTCGCCTCTCTATATCACCGCCCTGCTATTCTTGATCTCCTCCACTTTAACAGCATCTTGTTAGCTCGGCTATCCGTCAATCTCGATGGCCATTCCGCCCAGTACCATTTCCAGCCAATATACAATGTATTTATGTACGTGATTCTCATTTAATCGAAAATTCTTTAATTAATTTTTGCACGGTTTTATCTACAGATTATAATGATAAAATTAAAGCCTTATTGTCACGTGGTGTCGCTGACCTACCAGCGATTAATGGCGCTGTATTTAACCCGTGGTGATACTTTACATTTTAATGGTGCATCCTAAAGATATAAAATATTTTTTAGCTTATGTTTATGTTCGACGTCTTCGGTGGCGGCCGCGGCGTAGTTGTTTTAGTAATTACTTAGGAGGACTTATTTCAAATTCGCCCAAATTGAGCGCTATGAATTTTAAACCGATTCACTAACC
>JAOPUG010000152.1:9025009-9035229 GCA_027564375.1 Micropterix facetella
CCACCTCCCCCTAAAGTTACGGGTCGGGGTGGGAGGTGGTAGATATAATTTTCAAATCGCCAAAAGTTCACAGTAATATACGACACTAACTATCTTCCTAATATCATTTACCTTCATAGTTAAAAAAAATGTTGAAAATGGACAGATTTCCCGTTCGATTAATCGAACACCGGTCGAAAATGGGTTAAACAACGTTGTATGTCTTTACTGATTAGTGCGCATTGACATTTTGTAATTGGCAACAGGTGCATTTACCTTAATTTATGTTTGCTCCTTTCATAGCTAATTTACTACTTATGATTTTGTATATCTCTTGGGTTTGCAGCACGAGGATGCCGAATATTCAGCTGCAGTCTGACATTTAAGCTAACCCTCCGTTCTGGTAATCGTGTTTACAGTGACGTGTTTACGCGCTTCAAACATTTAATCTGTACCTAATTGCGTTAACCACCTTACAGTTGAGTTACCTTGAATGTGCAGGGGGCTAATGCATACGATCGTACCTCATTGTCCAGCCAATGCAGTACGAATCTTTCTATAGGAGATAAGCTGGGTATGCTTATGTAAGTTGTTGACTATTACGAATTCTGTTTGGTGAATTCAAGTACATAATATAGCTGACTACTGGTGAGTCTTAACGCCTGAGTTTAATTCATATACGGAGATCAGTCATATTAATTTTGGACGGAATTTATATTATAATTTATAACATACTTTTAATTATAATTTATTCGATGTAGACTATGGTAATAATTAAGTTTATTTTATTTTCTTACATAAATCTTACTTACATTTTTCTATAATAATTAGTAACATTAAAACAGAATAATAATAATTATTAGTCTGCCTTAGAACAAGCTCAGGCCTAGTTAGGCAACTTTGATTCATAACTATATCTCTACAATAACTAGTTTTTTGCTATTATCTCATATGCATACAATATGACATGATATATTGTATTAAATAATTTGTGTAATACTTACTGTAAATAAATATAATAAAATAAATGAATAAAAAAATATCTTCAAAAATATATTGATTCCCTAAAAAATCTTAATCTGATCAGTATTTAAATCAAAAATAATTTTGCGGCTGACTTTGACCTAATATAAACAACTTTAATTAAGACGCAAAAGAAATTCTTGTCATCTGATAATTTTCACAAAGAAAACTCACTTAGATTACGAATACAATGTAATGCTAACATGAAGAGTAAATACGAAAAACTTTCGAATCACTACCTTTAAAAAATAGCGAGAACACTGCTACTTTTAATTTTTCGAAATTTTAAAAATAAACACCCAGAAATACGGAGAAAAATTAAGGGTCTGAGCATTCTTCTCAGTATTTATTGCCATAAAACAGGATTGGTTTTCGTTTTCAAAATTCTATGAAATGACTAGTAATAAGTTAAAGGGTTTTTTAAAAAAACATGCCTCATGTATGCTTTTATTTGATAATAAAATAACTAATTAACATAGCAACCCCTACTATATTAATACTACTACTGTAATGATAAGTTACAATTTATATATTTTTATTGATCGTAATTGATTAGATGACTTACAAATGAGTCGCGACGCGTTTTTTTGGCTAATTAGTATTTCATATGACTCAATGAATGTCTGACGATGTTGTGTTTTAATATGTGGACTGAAGTGCTGGATTTTATAGTTGCACTTGTGGCCTAAATGAAGCACTGAGTTATTGTTCGCTTTGAGGGTGATGACCGGCCTTCCTCTTCATCTGTTGATTGCCCGATGCTATGGCATTGTCTTACTGCTTTGCGGCTGATGGTTCATTATCTGATTGTGACATTTCACGTTAATTTATTGGCATACGTGCATGTCGTCGTTTGACCATGATTGAGTCATGGTTCGTTATTGTGGAATCCCCGATATGTGTTCCTTTATTAGGTTGATACAACTATATTATAACTCACTCTATTAGTTGATGTCCCAACCTCATTTAATCAATGAATAAATGATTAATAATTTTATTCGACATCTGAGACTAAGTCTTTAATAGAAAGCGTTGTGGTCCAAGGGAGCAAAGGACTGTAAGGATTATGTAGATATGCAAAGATTCCATTTTAAAATGAGTTACATAGACGAGTCCTCAACTGTCGGCGTTCGCATAAGAGATGGAAACATAGAAGAGTGACATGAGGCTTTCAACAAGCAGCTACGACCTGAAAAAAGAGGCTCAAAGTTCGAATTTCTTGCATATATACGATTTTTTTTAATCGTTGTAATGACAAGAAATAACGCTACAGCTATTATTCTCTAAGGCTTACTTAGATGGTCTTATAACCTCGGCAGTTTCTCGTGGCTTCGTCCAAAGTTGGATCCTGGATAAGAATGAGCGTAAATGTGATGAGCGTCAGTCAATGCCAACCTTGGAGTTCAATTAATAAAATATTTTTTTAATCCTGGATTTTATTCCATCACAGATTATACAGTTACATGTAGTTAACTTCAAAAGTATATCTAATAATACATAGTAGTAGTTACGTAAAATAGCGTGAACATCATGTCTGACGAACGCAGAATGTTCGTAGTAAAACCAGAAAAAATATTCCCTTTTTAATAGATGACCTTACTATATGTATACAAGTATGATTAGTGTACGGGCATATTTTTCAATGGCTGAGTCTATACATCAAACTGAACATAAACATACTTTTTTTTAAATAAAAATATGTGTTTTGTTTTATATTAGAAGATTTTTGTCTAGAGAAGATTTTGCTATACAAACAACTGAGTCGCAATCATATACAACTTTTTTTGATTTAGTTGAACTAAGAATACGGTTTTCTTAGTAACCACTGCTAAATCAAAAACCTTGCAAATCATTTTCAACCAATCTTTTGCCAAGAATAATCCAATCTAAACAAAAATCTCCTTATGAAAAAAAAATACTTTTCTTGTGCAGTTTGATGTACAAGATTAGCCTTTGAAAATATGCCTGTGTGTTAATACTTGGTATATTAAATGCAGCACATAAATAAATGAAGAATAAATATTGGATTATAAAATATAACATAGTTATTTAAGATTGGGATTTAAACAAAAATAAAGGAGGACGAAGGACGATTGTGTTTTTCTAATCGGCAATATAGTAGTTCCTGTAACAAGGATTTCCATTAGCACTTTCCCGTCCTTCGACTATGCCTAGTAAATTAAATAATTATAAACTCGTACCTGACAGTAGCGGACACCTTGCTTGGCCGACTTTAAAACTATAATGACGCAATCTCGTTCCGACTGAATCTCGTACAGCCCTCTCGCTTTCTTTTTTGTTATTAGCATAGAGATAATCGTCTTATCTTAAATACTCATACCTACTTAAATACCTACTTAAATACTCATCAGACATTTCCCCATACAGAAAATAATGCATGCCATTGCCTAGATGAATATTATCTGTTTGTCTAGCCCTAGCATAGTTATCCGTTATCTTAACTACTTTGTAGCTCAAACTTATGGCGCCCAAATACATCGTTTTTGGTACATTCTCTGCTTGGTGCGGTAAGGGGTATTTAGGCGATCTGGGCAGCCGAAAATCTATTACGAAATCTTAACGCATTCCATCTATACACATCCACGTAAAACAACGAACGCTTCCTTCTCTCTCTCTCTCTCTCTCTGCACCACCCTAGCACTCGTATGATGGTATTATGGTCGTTACTCTATGTGCACGGCCTATGTATTTTGTTAGCGTATTTGACCCTTATTATTATTTACTTCGTTGTACAGTTAGAAGTGCAAGTTAATATTATGGTAGGTTTCTTATTGAAGAACGATTACTACGTATTTTCACTGTTATATTAAAAACTAATACTATTTTTTTCCAAATTTTAATGTTCTAGTTGTATTACCCAATATTAATCTGCATTAATTTTAAATGTATTATCAATCTTAGGTCTCTTTGTCTTAACTATATTAGAAATATAGCTGCAGAAAGCTGCGGTGTTTAGAAATATAGATCATTTGAATTAGTATGTTTTTAACCTAAAAGCCCATTATTTTGTTTATAATTACACTCTCTTTTTGTTTTAAGACTATCAAATGTCATAGTTATGAGTTGAATATGATTGTTCACAAAATTCAGCAACTGTTTTCAATAGAAAGTATGGTTTTTTTTAGAAACACCTACAAAACTTGGGTGATTATCTAAAAATTCGCGAACGTAACAAAATCCATTTTTTTTTTGCAAAATCATTTTTATTTCTCATAAACAAATATGCTACAGATAAGTGTACGAGTAGTATTATTTGTAGTTATTTGATGTGTTAAGCATATGAACACATTTTATAACGATTAGGGTAAAAAAAATATTTTAGCCGCCTAGATCGCCCGCTACACATTTCAGAACACGCTGCGCATTTCACGAAGTTACACGAAGAGTGCGTTACGACAGTCCTCAATTCCTTGAGGACGCACATCCTAGGAAAGCTTTGCTCTTTTCACCGACACCTTACGGAGATATCGAAATAATGTATACGTATTAAATTTAAAGTGCCAACCCATGTTAAAACTTAAACATCCATTTCGACAAATTTATAATAACTGGCACTAATTGCATATCCTTGTTTTTCTCCTATTCAGCAGTAATATGACGAAATATTATTTCGTTGTAGTCTTTCGTGGATTGTGAAGCGTAGCAACCACCGTAGCTCTATCGGAGCACCGCTTTAGCACAGCCGTTCATCGGTCGTAGCACAGTCGTAGTATTGTCGTAGCAGCGTAGCTCCGCTTACAATTACAAGTATTCGGGTTAAATTGCTACGACTGTAATTTTTGGGGTTTAACCCAGCAACCCGCAACTGTGGTTACCCTCTGTCCTGTTTACTGTTTTGTCCTAATGGAATTTATACGTGTTTGTAATCTGGTCAGCGAATTCGTGTTCATTGCTTATATTTATTTATCTTTCGTTGCCGTTATTTAGACTAGCCTTAGATGGGGTGAGATCCCAGTAGTTTTAAGCATTACCGAAGGTCCCTGAACGGCTATTATGCACGAAATTACCTATGTTAATGGTAATATAACGTTAAATAGGCTGGCCTTAGGAAGTTGTGCTTGCTTGCTTAGACTTAGGATAGCTATTGAAGACTAGAATATAAATACATGAATGAGAACATTTTATTATTTTAAAGTTTACATTTTTGAATATATATATTTACAGAACCTGCCTAACTAGGCCAAGATCCGCGTTAAGGCAAACAAATAAAGGGTGACACGCACGCACACTTATTAATCACTAAGGCACAATCAAGGAGAATTGATAGTTAGTAATAAATTTTATAGATACATAAAATATGAGATGGAAATAGATAATTATAAAATGTTATCAGTTAAACTTTTAAATTTGCAACTTATAACTTAAGGCGCCGTTATCGGCTACATTTAGTGGAATGATTTGTCAAGCGATACTCCAGCGAAGAACAATACACCAAACGACTATTGTTGATTGCGCTGAGATATCATTCTGGCGTAAGAATGATATCTCAGCGCAATCAGAGTGAAACTCCAGTGGAGCGCAATAGACCGACCACCTATTACTGCTTGCGCGGTGATACCATTCTTCTAAAATTGCGCAAACAATATATTTTTTGGTTTTTTGAAAGATTATAATGAAAAAATTAAAACAATGAAAAATATGGCTTCATCACATTTTAATCATTTACTGGGCACGACTTACCAATATAGTTTCAAGTTGTTTGCATCTGTAGATTCCAAGAAAAATGCAAAAAAATGATAACTTCAGCTTTTATTTATTTTTATTCAGAAAAAAATCAAAATATTGAAATTTTTCATCATAGTATTACTAAAGATTAAAAAATTTGCCACAAGGCACATACTTTTATTATTGTTTAAATGCACGCGGAAGTCACTTAAATTTGACTGAAAAGTGTCAGTTTTTCACTATTTGAGAGAGGAAGGTACCGTAACAGTGTATATATATAATAAGTTTTTTAGATTTATATAAATTTAGATTTATATTAATATAAATTTTCGTTATATTTTTACATATTTTCAGTTCTGTTGGTAATAATTTATTGTCAATTTTTGGTCCTAGAATATTAAAATATCTTTACTGCTTTTTTATTGTCATATGTTTATTTTTGTTATATCTCGTTGCAATATTATGATCAGTAATTTTAGGCATTTGCTGATTTTGTAGATAATGAATAATTGTGTTCGAGCAGCCTTACGTAGCTTTCAAGTTGTAACTCTGAACGTTAAAGTATACCAAAGATTTTTTTTTATTCTTTTTATTTTGATTTATTTTCTGAAAAGCGTATTCTTAGATATTAGGAGATTTTTTTGTACAATGGTTCTGATTCATACAATACAGTTCCAAGTACCGTATAGGTTACCGAGAAAAAGCAATTTTTTTCAACTTTCGAATATTTAGATTTTTGGCCCGTCCTTGGTATTGCATAAGACGGGCCATATAGTCACCCTTTCTGGCTGACTCTAAGCACCACCAGGTGGCATCAAATTCGATCCGAGTCCTGCAGGTCCTGCTGCAGGTGCATCCTGGTTTACTTGGCCCTGATGCAGATCTGACCAATAGGTAGAGCAAGCATAGCGTATGAGTGTATCACTACCATTTTTGGAATGGTGGTGATAAGAGAAACTAGTTGGAATAGGTTTTAAGCCATGTTGCTGCTGTTGCAGGTGTATCCTGGTTTACTTGGCTTGGAGGAGGATCTGACCAATAGGTAGATCAAGCATAGCGTATATGGGTATTTTTGGAATCGTAGTGACGAGATAAACTTATGAAATAGGTTTTAAGCCATTTTGGATAAGTCAAGGATTACCAGTCACTACACGGGCCAAAGTTGCCTATGTATAGATATCGCTATTTTTCCTATTATTGTTCTTAGTAACAAAGGCCCAAATCAAAAAAATTGCAGAAGACTCATTTCATATTTTGGCATAGAAAAATATCCTGTACAAAAAACCCCTATTGTGGAAGAAAATATTTCTTCATAAACACGTCAAAATAGAACTAACACCCATCACATCCCTTCAGAATCTTAATTGACAAATCCAGAGTAATTATTTTACTTACAAGGTATATTCATAGTCTCTTTCAGAAACATATGCCACCTGTATCAATGTATAGTCAGATACTCCAACAAAGTCTCAGATTAAAACGACACAATTAACTCTACAAAACATCATTACACAGAGAAAATGAGAAAAAGTTAGATCGCTTTCGAAACAGCGTTACGATAAGGGCTCGATCGAAATGAAATACCGCTCCCGCTGCGCCCGAGCGATTCTATTTCAAAGTTCGCAACGGGCGAAAAGTAAAATGACAATATCGCTTGAACTCACTAATTACAGCCGAGGCGGGAGAGGACACGACCGTGAAACCAAACCGCGGACGGTTCTAATTCGAGAACCGCTGAAACGTAAAGTTTTCTCATTATGAATGCATACTTAAATGCGGAGACAGATACTCGGGGATTTTTAAATATAAAATTTTGGTTGTTAAATGGAATAGACCGCGCGATGTAGAATATAATAGAGAAATATGAGAGTAAGGGATCAGAATTATTACATTGTAACCCTAGAATACTAACTTGAATACCCTAGTATACTAGAATACTAACATACGTATATTGTACGTGTAGTAGTAAGAATTTATAACATAACTACAGGTAGAAAGGGTTAATCCGCTTAAGCGACTAGGAATGTTATCCCCGCCCCTTTTTAATGCTAAAAAGGCTAAACACGCCAATGATTTTCTATATTTATCAGTTTATATTGCAATTTGTTAGCATATGCACTAAAATTTTAAGTACATTAGTAATACGGCGAAATTTTCGAGTGATATTTAGAAGTAGTTTTGAGCACAAACGGTATATATTTGTAATAGCGTTATCTAGAATGGTACAGAAAACAAAACGCTGCTACATTGACTAAGAAATAGATAGAATTTGGTAGTGGTGAATTTTCTGGCATTGAAATAGAAGATAGCGTAGACACAGGCCATAACAGCCTTAGTGATCTTATTTTATATGAATGCGTTTTGCCATCACTTATTTGGTAGTTTACATTTTTTTAAATATACTTTAGTAAAACAGAAACAAATATTTTTATTTATTCGTCCTTAACTGTGAATGCATATGTAAATTTGATGTGCGAATAAGCATGAAAATATTTGGTTATGGTTCTAGGGTTGAATAATGCACCTGTGTAGCAGTCATTGGATGCCATGTCACATCGCGGACACGGCTAAAATTGTGAGCGATCGTGATGTAGGATACCTATTCCAACGTATGCCCATAATAGCTTACATGCAGTCTAATACTCGTATGTGTGTGCGTTGAGGATAATAATTGTAGCTACGGTTGCTGTTATTTTTAGACATCAGTCGGCCGGTTGGCCGCGCCGCCCCCCGTGAGTCCCACCTATCGCGCGCTGTTATTCGGCTGCCTGCCGAAACATTGTAATCACGCAATATGTACGTAGTCTAGCTTGAAATCCCCATATATATGGAGCAATTCAATACACGAAATAATGAGATTGTATTATATCCGTAAAAGACACAACTGACGAAGTCATGTTTTTTTCTTTTCTCACAGAGGCCTTTTCTCTCTCATCGTAGTTAAACTGAATCGATTATGAATTACATGTATTTTTAAACAAAATATTTATCGTAACGTCTTGTTTTGAATGAAAAACACTAAGTATGGAATTAAATACTCATTCTTTATTTACATTTTAAAGTAATAATTACTGTGTATCTCGATCATGAAACCCACAAGGAGGCCACATTTTACAAGATACACGACAATCTGTAAAATTAATGTTTAAAGTGTTTTAATGTTGTTATTGTTTTGTATCTTTTTCTCGATGAACTAAATATAGGTTAATTTTCAGTTACAATTATACTCAGTCTGTAGGTACTATAAATAAGAATATTCTTTTTTAAAACCAAATTACAGTAATCCACTTCATTAATATCGGTATGAAATAATCGCTACAGAGCTATCTAGCCTCGTCAAAACGATGGTGTCGTTGTTTATGTCAAACATAGGTAGGAATGTCAGGCTCATAAGTAGCGCTTCGGACTGTTTGATTTTCATTGATAACATAATATAGCTTCAATTACGTCAAATATCAAAATAAATTGTGTGTATATTCACTGTATACATGTGTACACATATCCAATTGATAGCGATATTCCTGAAGATTCAACTATTGATGTAGTATGGAATTATTATGAAATCGAAGACTATCGCGGTTGTTTAACATTATAAATAAGATAAAACGAATTTACCGCGTGAAGTTTGTAACACCCGACGTTTCGGCGATGCAACCGCTGTTGTCCAGGGATTGTATATTTTTCTGTATTTATTCCAGTTGGATCGATCACTCATATCATTATAGCTTCCTATATAGTAACGTGCCTCTTATCGCATTAAATTTATCCAATAATTGCGTCCACGGTTAATAACGCAATTTCGACGTTTCCCGTCGACCCAGCTGTGACATTGCGGTTGAATTATCAATGTTCGCCCATGACCACAATAATTGAAGCCTAACCGTAACTGAATATCAGACCATATTATTTAGAATGCATAATCTACATTATTTGGAATTCACAGTCTATATTATGTGGAATTCGTGTCAGTCGTTTGCAAAACGTATATTGAGGCAATTCAAAAACGGATGACCAAGCATTTAAATGTATTATATTTTGTGTCACTCCGGCTTCATGAGATGATGACGTTAGAAAAGCGCCGAAGCATGATCGACGCAGTATATCTGCATAAGATATACTGCGTCGTGTTGATGCTAGTCAACTCTTGGAGCAGATTAACTTCTTTGTCCCCCCTCGTCCAGTCCGCTCGCAACGGTCCTTCCAACTGCCAATTGTTAATTCCAACTATGCACAAAATACATTTCTTTATAGAGCTTGTCATCATTACAACTCCGTATTTATGGATATTGAAATATTTTTCACACCCCCGGACAAATTCAAAAATCTAATTATAAATATACTTCTATTTACTTAAGTAATCTATTTCATTTGTAATTATTTTTGCCGCTCTTATCTTTGTGTTACATAACATAATTATTTAACTTATTTATTTTTTTTATCTTATTATGGTTTATTTATTTATTAAATAATTTAATTATTTATTTATTTTTACTCTCTTTACTTTATATATACACTTTTATATTTTGAACTGG
>JAOPUG010000152.1:9041340-9054033 GCA_027564375.1 Micropterix facetella
ATAACACCGTAAACTACTTAAAATACACCACATAAATAGCTTTAAGCCTACCTTAGTACAGGCGAGGCCTAGTATAGGATGGCTTTGTAGTGTCAAAAGTTTACTTTTTGGTTTTTAAATTTGTATCTCAATGACCTAGTCGTACTGTAATGTTGATTTGTGTATAGTAAATAAATACACTCATCATACCTTCAATCGCGTGGAAACGACGGATTTTCAGCGTCCGCTTCGCCACCTACAGGGTCTTCGCGAGACGGATCTACAGCCACTAAACTAATTAATTACGCTGAAACTGGGCCGAACCTTCACATCGTTACTGCAAACCCCTTAACTCGGCTACAAGCTTTAATTATAAATGCACTGCCTTAACCCTTCCACTTCTCGGCTCACCAAAAGAGACACTAACTTATTTATAATCAGTTTCTTAATGTCAAATCACCATTTGAACAATTCTAACGTCTTACTTGATTTTCTTAGCTACTCTGTTAATAATTCCTTTCAACTTAACTTTCATGAAATCACCCTCCACCGTTGTAAAATAAAGCGATTTTATATATAAATAAAGAAAACATTGTAAACAATAAAAAGTGACATACGTAGTGGGGGCATTCTCTTTAACCACAACTATCTGACCAAGTCTTGTATGTCTGATTCTACGTTGACATTTCTTCTTTTCTATGGCTTGTTTAGATAAATCTTTGGACTTCACTATGTCCTTGATGATGTGGTCAGATCCTTTGTGTTTGCCGTCTACGCTTCGTAGCTCGTAGGCATAGGATGAACCACGTCACATGGACAGCCCTATTCAAAATGTATCCAACCTTTCGTCGGAAAAAATATATGTATTTATTTTTTTTATTTTTATTTTTTTATTTATTTATTTATTTTGGAGCGCATAGAATCCATATAACGTGAGTCACAATGTTGGCTTATAGAATAAGGTTAGTAGATACATGATTATATGATAAATGATTTAAAAATGATACATGATTTAAAAATAATAGAAGTAAAAAAATAAAATAAACCACAAAACAAACGAATCAAAAATGAAACATGTAATATACTCATGAAATAGCTAGAGTATTTAGCCAAAATTTATTTTATACAAAATAAATTTACTCTAATCTCTTACAAAGTAGTCCCGACACGGCTCCCAACGGTTCTATTATAGTGGAAACTTTTGAAATGATGTTCCGTTTATAAGTGTCTCATGCTACGGGCGAACCCACCGCCACGGGATGTTATAACGAAATTTATCGTCTTGTCACTGCGAGACGAACGCAAGGACTTACGGACAATGGATCCCTAATTCTATCCACAACCCTTACGGCAGGCACTGAGCAGACACACAGCGGGCGACCTCGCCACCGACTCCCAGATTTCGGAAGGATTTCTTCATCCTCTCGTCTGGTCACTGGTTTGAAGTCGGTTGCGCGGCTTATACCTAACGTGATCGGTAATTAGTGAGTCTAACATATCGCGGATCCGAGGCGCCTTTTGCCTGGCGATCTCACCCGATATAAGGTGGTCAACGGGTCGTTTCTAAAGGTAGACGACATTAGGTTAACATCTACCTACGGATTGAGCAGCATGGCGAGTAACGACCAGTGCATCAACCGCCCAGTTTCGTCCGAGGTGTTCCCCAGATCAGCACTTTGGCTTCGCCAGGTTAGTCCCTCTTCGAGGAAGCTTCTGGATAGGAGCTGCCCCGTGATTTGAGCCGGCAAAGTTTGACGTAAGCGGCATCTGGCCCAAGCTGCATAGAGCCATTAGAAACCAGAATGGAGTTATGTTCAACCGGGCCAATGTCTTGTCTTCATTCGAATCGGTCCCTTTCAGCAGCATGTTAAACTTGGCGGATTAGGCAAAACTCGCACGCACCCATGCCTATGGAGTAGGGGGTAGGGAGCCCGATGAACTTTATGAATTGTTACCTGCTACGGGCGAACCCGTCCACCCCGGAGCGTTTTAACGATATTTATCATTTTATCACTGAGACTTTAGACCACCTAGGCCCGTAAGAGTCCAACTCCTTACCGCGAGGCACTAGGAATTTTCAAACCCAGTGTCCTTGCGCCCTTACCCCCAGATGCGATCAGATTACTCCGATCCCCCGTCCGGTTGCAGGTTCGAGGTCGCTTGCGCTCCTCTACCTCTTAAGCGGCATTCCTAGCTGGAATATGGCGGATACGGGGCGGCCTTTATCCGGCAACTCTCACCCGAGATCGGGTGGCCCACACTATCATATCTACGGATACGCATTATAGGTACCTCCTTACCCCCGCTTTCTTAAGTAGCACGGCCGGTTTGCCCGCCCC
Organism: Micropterix facetella; assembly: GCA_027564375.1. Taxonomy (NCBI): domain Eukaryota; kingdom Metazoa; phylum Arthropoda; class Insecta; order Lepidoptera; family Micropterigidae; genus Micropterix; species Micropterix facetella. Next base: position 9,043,659 of record JAOPUG010000152.1, read on the forward strand.
GTGCGCCAGTTGTCCAGTTCAGGCCGAGTTCCCGTCCCCAGGTCCGCCGCACAGCTGGTTCAACTGGTTGGTTCCTCATCGAGGAGGCTCCCGAAAAGGAGTTGCTCCGCGAGCTGGGCCGACCAAAACACAACAGTCTACACAGAACCATTATGATCCGATGAACTATCGGAATACCGGAAATGTGGGATCCTGCATGACAAACTACACTTGCATAATGACTTTGTTATTTCGGCGTGTAGACCCTCAAGCCTACGGGGGCGGGTTGCCTATCCACTGACTACAGCCATCTTTGAAACGGTTGTACCACTCCTTTATGTTTGCATGTCCCCTACACATATCTAATCAAGGACCAAAGCATGTTTCCTATGCTTCATTTGTTTACAAAAAAATAAGGTTGGATACCGTTTGAATAATCTACGCATTACAAAAATCATTATAGTTTTCTTGCATGAATTAGTTACACAAAAAGGTTTTATAATCAATGGCTATACATATGCAGCCTTTCCCCCTCCTTCGCAATGTCTGTAAAGGCTAGGGCATATAAGGTAATGCACGACGAGTTTGCTAATAGGAGCTTTTTCGGTATACTTTACAAGCATATACTAGATTGACACACTCATGTCCAACACTTACGCTTAACCTCACCCTCTCGAGGTTTACCGTGTGCCCTAATAGGCCTATTTGTATTCTTCCTTTGCCCAAGATTGGCAGCATCAGCGACGAGAGAAACTGCATTCGAAGATACAGTGACATTTCAGTCGTTTTGTTATAAAAATACTTTTTCTAATAATTACATATTTATAATTCAACACGCACCTTGGGTAATTTCACCGATTTTGATTCGCTATTCAAAATATCTAACCCGCCGTCTACGATTGGTTCTCGTATCAAATATCAATATGATTTTTTTTATTATTTTGTTGTGTGAGGCTCTTTCAAGGTTTACTGAGTCATGTATCACTGCGACCATTTCTGATCTATTGTTATCGCCACCTACTATAATTCCGTGCTAAGATTTGCGTCGTTTAAGAAACGCGGGCGCTGGATTGTTTTACCTCTTCAGCTTAGAGATAGTAGCTATCCAGTACAAATGTGGCCACCCAGTGGGCCACATTCGTACACGAGGTCCAGGAGAGTTTCGCCTGCTTTTTGGCAGAATCTGCACTAGTGTCCCGGAGCTTGACGTTGAACATATGTCTGTTCAGATATATATCCCCCTCGAGCGCCATCGCCAGCATGCGTAAATTGTTCTTATTTAGTGTTAAAGCCTCGTGGACAGTATTATGGTCGTAAGCTTTAATTAGTGCTCTTGATTGAATCAAAGTAATTCAAGCTTGTGGCATATTGTTCGAGTGTTAAAGAATTGTTAAACATAGGTTTGTGAGCGTTAGGTTTGCCAGGCTTTTTGGTACGCCACCGTATAACGTTCCCTTTGCTCCCTCCTTAGCAAGTTCGTTGGCTTAGTTGAGATCTTACTGTGTTCATCTTCCAAAGGATCGATAATCTGATTGTGTCTTTTCACTGTCTACCCAACCTTTTCATCACAATAAGTCATAAATAAAATATACTGAACTACACCCATCACCAAGTCATCTCTTTATTAATATACACGTGTTCATTGCGGTTCCGCAAGTCATATTAAAAATTGGTTTCAGCGGTTATTTTTCAGTCGGTCGCCATCGTTGTCGCTCAGCGGAGTTTATTTTTGCTTAATCATGCTGCAACCGCACCCGGGGCAGCGCAGCTCGGTTTCACCCAGCTTTTAATGAAGCCCTAGCGCGCTGTGCGTTCTTAATAACGGAACCTTTCGGAAATGGCGGGAAAATATGAGGCGGTTAACGGAGCTATTACCCAACGCTAACTTAAGTACTTAGAAAACTGCATACGATTTCTACAGAGAATTGTATCGTTGGTATATTGTATAATGACATTATTCGACATAATCTGGGCTATTTCGATCACTAGTACACTATGTAGGTATATCTAAGCGGTAGCTAACCTTTTCGTGTAATGTGCCACTATTTAATTTTTTTATTTCTTACATATTTGTACCACTGATAGGATGCTAAGGGAGGCACGGAAGTCACCCATCAATGCGCCGCAATTGAATCAAGTCATATTAACCTGAACAAAGGAAAGACAAAGAGAGTAGTTTTTTAATAATATAGGAGTGTCATAAGTATAGCTAATGTGCGAACCGGTGCGTCCGTGGATACAGATTAGTGTTTTACGTGGTACGAAATGTACCATATATGAAATTTCACAATTTTATTCTTCATACTACTTGGCTATAATATATAATTGCCCGTTTCCGCCTTCTGTTTTGCTTGCTTGCTGGCTTGTTTGTGTGATTTTCGAATGTTGATGATGCGTAAACTTTTACCTATAAGATATATGCATATACCGCGCATCCGCCAAGATTCCCTTAAATTTAGGAATTCATTCGTAATATTAAGTAATCATGAAAATATATATACATTAGAAGAACGTCAGGAGTTATTCTACATAAAAGACTGAGTTGATTTCTCAGTCATCTACAACCTTTTTTGGTTTAAGCCAAAAATCATTATTTTCTTGAATAACAAATTCCTAGACAAAAAAAATATTTACCTAGATTATTTACAACTCAGTGTTTCGTGTAGAATAACATCCTGCAAAAAAACCTAAATTTTCGAAAAAAGGTAATCAACATGAAATCATTCAACATTTTTTGATCTTATTACTCAGCAATCACGTCTCATATTAAAGGAAGTTTTACAGAATCACGGTGTATATATACTTCTCTACATAAATTTTAATGTATAATATCTGTATTTTACTTGCGAACTCATTTACGTGTAATTCCGAATGGAAATTATCGCAACACACTTGCTTTTCGTACATTTACCAACGGGAATAACCCCTAATAACTAACTTGATTTACATAATTTTTGCTATCATACAAACATACTAGATGCGACAACATTAAACACACCACATGCGCTCTTCGATAAGAACTGATTCGAGATTTTGGTCATTTATATAGTTTATTTTGCAATTGTGTTATTATTTTTTTTTTTGCAATTACCCATCTGACTTTCACGGGTTTTTCTAACTTTGTAACATTATAACTGGTGACATTTCGCGTGAAGTGTGGGTCCGTCAAAACTAAATAATCATCTGGTCACCTTTATGACCATTTTATTAATCTTGTCTTTATACATTTTTATTCTATATAGGTACCTACTTACTTCTTGGCTCGAATCCAACTGTTATTCGAACTATTATATTATGGTAAAGTATATATTTCGTGCCTAAGTTTCATATAGCCAGTAGCTAAATACAACTCAATAAAAACATGGCGTCAGCGTGCTACAAAAAAAACACCTCCGCTTGCACCAAAAGGCATCCGTACCGCGGGTTAGCTACCGCTGGTATATATCCGATTAACGTAACCTGAGCGCTTTATTCGACATTTATTATCAAGGTTATTGTTAAATAGCAATTAAGAATGTCTACCATGCAATTTCATTTCAACTAACGTTGCTACGAGGGCCACACTGAAAATTTCCAGAATTAAAAAAAAAACTACAATGAATGCCGCTATCAATGTATGTTTCTCATAATATTCTCCGTGAGCGTTAATATACTCCTCCGTGGTGACCTAGGAAACATGTTTTTCATATTCTTCGACAGCCTCTTCTGGCAATTAAAATCGTTGACCGCGTAAATGTTTTTTTTAATTTTCGGGAACAAGAAGTATTCACAACGTGCCAAGTCGGAACTGTATAGAGGATTGCTCATGAGTTCTACGTATTTCGCCTTCAAAAATTCGTTTGTGTGTCTCGCCGTGTGAGCGCTGCCTGTTATGGTGCGAGATGATGCAGCGTTTACGATTGCTTTTACGGAGTTTGTCAACAACCCGGCAAGCAAAGAGAAAAGAGATGAACATCTGCTTCACGATACTGCACCCGCGCCACTTCGGTTGGGTTCGGCTCATCTTGAAATACCCAAATAGTCGATTGCTGCTTGGGTCGTAGCTATACATCCATGTTTCGTCACCTGTTACTATATATTCCACGTCAAATTTGATGCACCTCGGTTGAATCTTGTAGACATGGCATTGCGCCAAGTGACGCGTCACGTTTTTTGAGCCTCAGTCAAACTTGGAGGGATCCACCGCGAGCACAGCTTTCTCACAGTCAAATATGTATGTAGAATTGATTGTACCTACTCATGCTTATGCGTAATGATGTCCGAATCACATGGTAGGTCACATTCCTGTCTGTTTCGATTATACGGCGCAAGAGCATCGATGTTTTTGTTGTAGACGGGCGACCTTCACGAAATTCGTCACTGAGATTAACACGGCCAGGTTTCAATTCTTCAAATCAGTTATAAATTATCGTCTTGCTTGGTGTTTCATCGCCATCCATAGTTTAAAGCCGAACAAGGCTCTGCTAAGCTGTCAAATTACACTTAAAATCGTAGAAAACCATATAGCTAACATTTTCACGATTAAAATCCATCGTAATGCGGACCGTAATACATAAAATGACGCCACAATAGAAAAACAAAGACTGTTTATTCTAGACCCAAACAGTTTAACTTTCAAATGTTACAATTATTTTGTTAATTTTTTCTATGTGAGTGGCTAGTTCCGTAATCTTTCGGTGTAATCTATGTAATATAATTAAGTATTTTCTTTTTTGTTATTTCAGGTAAGTGTGTGCTACTTTCTTGAGATCTACTGCGCCAATACCTCTACTCGGTGAGTATTTTATTTTGGAATTCTGGGATCGGAGGAGAATTCCAGTTTTATTTCGGAAATTTGAAGAATTTGGATTAGTTATGTGCCGTAGTTTGCTATAAATCGATTGCTCCGAGATGGTGGGTCACAGCACTACAACAGCGTTGCAGCCTTATTACGAATGCATTCGCGATTGGATCGTTTTAGCGATTGAAGAACGATAATCGTTTTATATAACATTACAAATCCTCTCGCCATCGCTATCGCATTACAACGTCCGTTCTATCGCTTTCCTAACGCACTCAAATCATAGAAGGCAGAAACCCGACTGAATCAAGAGGTGCGGTCGGCTGACTTTGGCTTTTCATTCCGCCAAAAATTGGCTAACATAGTCGCTGAGTTTTTTATACAATATTTTTTAACATATTCTATGGTTACTAAACAAATACATATATTTCCAAACTTCTTTTATGATACAAGGTGCATAAATTAAACTCACGACGTTACAACCAACTTTGTGGAGGAATTTTATTATATCGTTTTTTTTCAGTTTTCCTCCTCGAGATACGTTGAATGTCGATAGTTTTCATGTTCACGTAGAAACTATCTAGAAACACCGAGATTGCTTTAAAATATCACAGCAGGAGAGTGAATATGCTATCGCCGCTAAATATCACTTTTGCGATAGAAACGGGACGTGGAATGGTATTCATATTTCAAACATAGACAGAAACCGTTCTCGCTGCGATCGGAAGAAGTTCGGCTACTCGCCGTTAGGGGAGACCCAAAACGATAGTTTTAGTAAAACCGAGATTAACAATTTAGGCCTTATGGTCATAGTCAAAGTTGTCATTTTTTTTTTTACACTTTTCGACTTCAGTAGAGCATTGTCAATGACTCGACTTTGGCTCTTGGAGAAGGCTCTTTGGAGAAGGCTCTTTGAATAGATATGTTGAATGTAAATTCAGACACAACGAAACAGGCCTTTTTAAATATTGTGACAAATTACCAGCTAACTTATTATTTATTTATATAATGATAGTTCAATCTTTAGAGACTAACGAATTCAAAATTTATGTTCAACATAAGCATAACACACTAGACAGATACAAAATGAACGGCTACGTGTCCCTTCTTTTCGCAATTTTTATAAAAAAAAAAAAGATTGAAATAGCTAATTCTGCGTTTATTTATTCTATCCGATTCCTCTAAACATAAAAAAATATAATAAACACAAAAAAAAAAAGAATTAAAAGTAGTTAATTTTAAAATAAGCGAAAGTGAAATATACGTGTAAAAACTAATGCAGTTTATATATAATAATGTAATCATTATGGCACACGAGTTACCTTGAAGTCACCCTATCTTAATCTCTAACAAATAAGCCTAGGGCTTGGCTGGATTTTATTCTAATATTGTATTTTAAAGATCAATAAAAAAATTAAAAAAAAAACTCAAAAGATCTACGATTTTGAGCCAGTTTTGGTAAGTCTCACTACAGGTAAGAATTTATCTCCGTTTATATCAAATAAGCATGGTTTATATCTTTATCCATATTTTTTTTCGATGTAAAACCCCCTCTGAGGTCGATTATCTGGAAGAAGGTGACGGTCTTAGTTTAGTTATAATATTGCATCCATAATTACGAGACATACTAGCCCTGTCCTCTAGAAAACTGCAAAATTAATTCCGCATATGAATGTGTGTTTGAAGTCAGTCGCTGATTGTCTGCGAGACGGGCGATTTTATAGAGCCCGTCCCCACATTATTTTTGATTTGCACGTTCTATGCTGTGTAGAAGCAGCTTGTGTTATGCTATTGTGCCACACTGAGAAAAACAAAGACGTGAGCTCCTTAAATAACGAATTTCCTGACTAAAATAACTCGCGCATACCCGACCCTCGCCGCCTATATGTACAATATTACAGTCGCGTGTACGCAGTGAGGAATCGTTTCATATAAACATGGAGAATGAAATAAACCCAAAAGAGTTTTAATGTCCCTTGTGGAAGACAAGAGTATGCTGTGGGATGAGACATGTAAACTGTATAAAAATATAGGTTTAAAACTAGCAGCTTTTTCTTTCCATTCGTCTTTTATTTAAATACCACATGACAACCAGAACATCTTCGTCCATTGTACGCGTAAGCCAACTCACAACTGATTTGTGACGAGCCGGCCAACGATAAAAGTGGTTGTGGTGGTGGTGGCCGACAAATTGATCGTCAGTATAGTGTGAACAGCAAGACCCGACAGTCGGCCAAGGGTAAAACTTTTGGTCTGACCTAATGTGAACCAGCTCTGACATCGTCGAAACGTCGGGTAAATCAATCTTCACGCGATAAAATCCGATTATGTTTCGTAGAGTTATAGGCACATAATCGTACGTAAGTATTCGTTTTGAGTCAGTCGCTGTGCTGCAAAGCCAATTGCGTCAGACCCTCTCGCCTGCGAGAAGCAAAAAAAAAATGTATCGGTAGGAGGTAAAATTGAATTTACCGGCTTGTTCATTATCACTCCATTACACGACACGACGCCCAGGCGGAGGGAACTGCCGCGACGCGCCCGTTTATATCTTCCATTGCATTAGGAAGCGGCCGAGAGACTCCTTCCTCCACCTGCCCCTTCAATCCCGCTGCAGATCAATCGCCTGGCCGCGTCTGATACCATTTCTAGCCTCTCGCTTCGTTCCTTTTACTCCCCGGAGAGTATTCCGAGCCGGCGGAAAAGTAGTTTCATTAGTGCAGTTCAGTGGGCGGAGTGAAAGACGCGGATTTTCTTTTAGATATCGTGTTATAAGGGATGTTTCGAAAAGGTCGACGTTTGCACTAACTGAAGTGACATCGAATTCGAATATGACTGTCAACAGCTGCCACGTCAAGAATGAACAAAGCGCACCGTTACATGAACAGACCATGTCGAAATTATAAACAAATAATCTGGTTGATACACGGTATCATCATATACTTTACCAACGTTTGTCTCGACCAAGCGTCATACAATGCGTCGCTGTTCTAGATATTGCCTATAATAAGCGCGATAATTTATTGGCACTCGATTTTCTAACTCTTTCGTTTTTTTCTCTACGATTTAACGGATTTTTTGTCGACTATAATAATCGTGATTGTCATGTACAATTTTCAAATTCCTGATTTCTACCCATCATTTTAATATGTTAATTAATTAACTCGGACATCGTTGGAAATATGAAGAAATAACTCACAGCAAAGTAGAGGCATTATTCTCAGGATTCTAAGACACTTATGTTTTCCGTTCTGGAATTAATAATAACGGAGTTATATGAAGTATTACATTTTCAGTTTATATCATTTTTAATTCAAACCCCACTGAAGATGTCGAAATATCATGTAAGCAATCATTGTAGGTAATGTCCTCAGAATTCTAAATAACATTTATTAATTTTTCTAGGGTCAACACTGACGAATTTATGATTTTTTGTTTGAAAATGCCTCTATTTTGTAACAACTACGCGGATATCTCTCATCAACTTTAGAAATCTCGGCATTGGGATCCACGATTTTTGTATATAATTTGGTCTTAATTGGTCTTGTAGTTTCTGAGATACAGTGGGTACACACACACACACACACACACACATACACACATACCGATACAAACGGAGATATATATTTTCCATCTCACTTCTCAGAATCTCAGTTACTTCCATACTGTTCGTCCGCTAGTCAGGTGAGGCCATTGATTCGAAGACTGTAGTAGCTTGATTGAACTGGATGAACTGAACTACGAGTATCATTTGACCAATACCTCCTAGTACTGTCGTATTTGCCCCTGTGAATAGGGCTGAACCTATGTTACTTACCTAGAAAATGTAGTCTTTTACATTCGGCGCTTTTGCAATTGCAGTATTAAGTATTATTATGCAGTATTAATTTTAGGTCTTTCATTTCCGCGGTCTGTGGTTGAATTTGATTTGATTTGTCGATTGAAATATTGTCTTTATAAATTAATTTAAAATCCGGTTTTCACTTTCGCAACTACCATATTTTTCTATTTCCGAAATCAAAAGCATTGTAAAAGTTTGATTCCGGATCAGACTCTTCAGTTATTCAATTAAACGTCTGAAGTCGTAAAGAAATCGGAAATTGTTTTTTCTGTCCACTTCATTATCTGTCCGTTAGCAGATGTCTGCTTGGCGCCACGATGCGACACGGGCGGCTGCTGTCCTTTCTTAGCCATTTGCCTATTTACGAACTCTATCCTGATACAGCACGATATGAAACTTCGTCGGAAGTTTCGCAAAAATATGTGAGAATTCTACGTTGATTAGACTTATGGCACTTTACGAACTTACGAGTAGGTAATTCCAATTGACCATAGATCTCCAAAAAATACATCGCCTATACGTGAACAACTAACAAGAATTCTTCATAACGTTGGTGGCACCACCGGACGTCTCAGCGTTGTTGCAAACACTCACTGTGTTTTCATAAGAGGGGTTCATGTAGTAGACAATTTCAAGCCTTCATCTTTATTGAAGTCAGGAGTTATTCTTGTATATGGATTCAATGATCATGCGAGAGAAATAGAATTGTTCTTTGGATAGCATAATAATTATTTTTTTATTTATTTTATTTTTAATAATGTACCATAAAAAGAATTGGATATGCGGATTATTGTACATATATTAAAGTTACAAACAAATACTATTGGTAGTTTAAGTCAAGAATTTAGCTCTATTCATATATTTTATGCGAGCATACCTAAGGCGATGAGAAATTGCACATCGAACTTGACCTACACTGTCTATCTGGCTGTGCTGTATGTTGTGTATTATTTTTATTGCCGCGCGAACTAACGCATTACATTCAATTTTGCACGGTTTTTAAAACTAACAAAAATGGTTAGTTATTCTCCATGATTTATTCATACAAATTAAAACTAAAAATAAGAAATATGGGCCTATGTATAATTCAGTATAATATACTTCAATAATATATAGAAGTGAACTTTACAAAATATAAAATAATTTAAAACAGGTAATAATATAGCTGAGTATACATTGTAATCTATATTCTACATTATAATAAAAATATAGGGAAATATGAGTATGTAAGATGAGTACCTATATATTATTGCAAATATTTAGAATTATATTTTTGATTAAATAAATATTGTGAAAGCTATGTATGTAATGTATACTATGTATTTACCCTAATGTTATAAGAAGATTTAGCTTTGAAAGTTACATTATTTTCGGCTTGTTTCGTGGTTTCATATAGAGAGTTGTAAAGTTTCGGGGCAATAAAAAAATATTGTCTTTGGGCAAATGTGCTTTTACTTCGGCCACCATAGTGGCCAAGTCTTGAAACGTACGCGAAAAATGTTAGTATGCAGGATAACTCGAGTAAACTGCGTCTGATTTAGAAAAATCTTTCGGCATTAGATAGTTCTTGCTAATGCGCAGATCTCAGTTCATTTTCGGGTATATACGTCATACAGTTTGTTTTTTATTGTAATAAATAAAATAATACAATTAGTTGATATGTCAATGGGCGAGCGCTGAAGTATCAAGAGAACATAGGCACTGCGGCGGTGCTTTACACATGATTACGTCATTCGCCACGCCCTAGAAGCCCGTGCGAGAGCGAGACACAACGCTGC
>JAOPUG010000152.1:9299627-9311364 GCA_027564375.1 Micropterix facetella
ATTCCTCTTCATTGAGGGAGTCATTACAGAAGTGGTACAATGGATCTCTCGTGGTTTACGTGCTCAGTTGAGGTAGTCATTTTAAACTACCCTGAACATCTTAATATATTTTACATACATACAAGAAAATAATCATATGGGCGTAGTTTGACAAATCCTTGGGTTTTCCTCCTGCCCCAGTGGTTTTTTGTTATTGTAATGAAAATTTATGAAGCTGTCATTTTCCTGCTGCATATTCTATTAAAGCTGGCTTTAATATTAAGGTAAGAAGATATAGAGAATGTAAGATTGAGGTAAAAAGTTAGAGAATCCTAAGAAAACATCAAAAACATATCTCCTCAAGGAGGAAAAGTATTCCATGACGAGAGAGAATTTTCTCGGCTCCTCTTCGATGTGTAGAGTGAGCGCCGCGATAAATAAATGAAGAAAGACATTTCATTTTATTTTTTGATAAGTATAGGTACAATCTAATTGTGATGAAATCGATTCCAAGACGATTGCGATCTCGTACGAAAGTAATGATCGATTTTGTCCAAATACAGTAACTATTAGATTTTTTCTCTAACTTTACTTCTATGCATCTCATTGTCTCACTTTTACGCGTCTCCGAACAATATCATACTGCTGTCTTGCGTCGCGTCGTACCGATGAACGATTGATGTTGCTGTAATACTCGATAGTTAAGGAGCAAGCTGGAAATCAATGCTGCTATTTAGAATATTTAGATTACTGCTATTTAGAGGAGCTGTGCACTCCGATGCTGGAGAAAGTACAAAACTGTTTTCTAAGGTTGCTGTACTCCAAGCAATACTATCCAGTCTTATAAGACTGGATATATGCAAACCATACTGGTTAGAAGTTATTGAATGGTAGAATAGATAATCCGTATATAATGTCCCAAATTTGTTTCTGCGTGAATAACTGGATTCGTATAAGATCACGCGAACTCTAAGCGTAATTATCCTCACGCACCAAATGTCAGGAGGATGGCGTTGGTACCAAGAACTGTCCAATGCCTGAAGGCGCGGTTGTTGACAGCACACGATATAAGATGTATTGCAAATATCTCACAATAGCTTGAAATCAAACCAGAGGTATTCCTTGGGTCTATTTTTCACTATTGTTTTTTTCAAGTATATGGTACTTTCTTTTGTTATTAGTAGTATACTGTTATTTAGATTTAAATTCCTACCTAGTGGGATATTATTATTTAATTTTATTCGAATGTGGTACATCGTAAATAAAGCAATGGCATTGGATTAGGATGTAAGTTATATAATAAAATAAAACGAATTTACCGCGTGAAGTTTGTAATACCCGACGTTGTTGCAACCGCCATTGTCCAGAGCAGACGGATTTCATAGCCTGTCAGTTGTTTTTTTAAAAATAAAATGAACTATAAACTATCAACGTTCAACGTTCGCAGTCTCCCTCTGACGGTGTTGTCTCTCTCTCACCACCGGCACGACAAAAAAAACCACTCCCCGTGGACGTGGTTTTCCATTCGATCATGGTAACTGACTGTGCGATTGCGGTCTGGCCCGCGACGGGATGCGTCTCCGGTGCAATGCTGATATTGTCTTCTTTTGTTGATGTGTTTTTGGTGTTGTGTTGTTACAGGTGATGGTGCGATGAGCGGTGCCGGTCGCGGTGGTCGTCGGCCGTGACATGGGAGTGGAGGGATGGTCCGGCGCGCGGTGCTCGGCCGCCAGGCAGACAGCCTCGCTCTCGCTCTAGCCGCGCCCGCACTGCTGCTGCTTCTCTGCCTGCTGCACCACGCGCCGTTAGGTTAGTAGTTAGTGCTGTTAGATATAACCACCTAAAGTCTACTCGGCTAAAAACGTCGTAGGGGCTCGTTGGCCATAAAGACACGCGCAAGTAACCTCGTTTTTCGAGCCGAACGATTCTAAGCAGCCCGGTTTGTGTACTGTTGGTCATCTTAACTCATCCGGTAACCTCCTCCAATAGGGAGAGGCCCCAATGAACGCTGCCTCCAATTATATCCTGCAGTTGTAGGTAGTGATCTGCAATGCGCCGGAGGAATTGCCTCGGGCGGCTCTTGACTCTTGGCGCCTGGAAACATGTGTTTGCTAAGACACGAGGTAGACGTTGGTCTGGTTATTAACGCAGCCAAAAAGCGCCACGGATTCACGACGAAACACGCTCACAGCATGTAGAGGTCGACTTAAGCGACTTCGAACTGCAACCAGGCTAGGGAGCGGAGAAATTCGCTCAAATTTAATAGGCAGGGCGTGAGGGCCACACTGGGGTTCCTACACAGTGTCTCGCGATTTGATTTTGATCTCTGTCGTGCTTGTGGTGGAGTTGGATTAGTAAATAGTCTTCTTCTCAAAGTCTCTGCGACTCATTTCAGTGTGTCAAGACGACAACAGTCGTTATACCATACTGAGATGGCTGTCTTGCCAGCACCAATGAAGAAACGTCTACATTCTAACGGAAAGAGAAATCTTTCCAAAACTAGTAAGCAGGAAGTGAAGGAGCCCCATGGGCTTGCCAGTACCCTCGCTATTTGGCTAAGAAGGCCCCTGCTGGTCACTTGCGTAACTATATCAGTAGATTTATATGTCCCAAAGTGTTTGCGACTCATCTCAGGGTGAAACGACGACATGGATCTTGATAATATCCTGAGATGGCGTGTTCGTCCCTGCACTAATATAGATTTTCGAATGATTCTGTTCTGTTTTCGTAGCGAAGTGTTACCACGATGCGATGCACATCACGGCGATCCTCGGAGAGAGCGTGGTCTTCAACTGCCAAGTGGAGTTCCCCGGCGACCACCCCGTGCCCTACGTGCTGCAGTGGGAGAAGAAGGTAGGCGAAACGGTACGGAAGCGTGCGCGCGACACATCTCTTACGCTAACACACCCTCTCTCTCAACCGTCTCTTCTGTTTCTGTTCAGCGTGTAGCAGGTTTTTGGGATCGGGGGGGTCAGTGACCCCGGAGCGCCTTGCTCCCACTCGTCTCATCTCGGCACCCTCCACGTTCAATGCGACTATAATGCACCCACCGTCGATATTGCTCACCCGACACACCCTTTCCGAATACGTCATACTTACACTCCCATGGACCAATAGACATGTATTGTACAGGTGGAACAGAAAAGTGATGACATATCTTGGTTGTTTTAAGATACAAATCAAACATTCTAGAAGTTTCTTCGACCTATGACCAAACTCCGTTAACTTCTTTAAACATCTCATTAAACTAACCAAATTTCGATTGGTTTGATATTGTACTTTAGAATTGTGATTTTCTTCATTAAAAAAACGTGTTATTTATCTTTATTGTTGCTCGTCGTAATTTGATTTTAAAACACGTCGCGGTTAGGCCGGAACGGAAAAGGGCATTCGAGCTATGTCGATACACATTATGCTTTTATTGGCCGGTTCGAACCACCAATGTTACAGTAGGTAATAAATACACCTCAATAATTTTATTTAGGTTTTCAAAAAACTTTATTACTAGATTTTAGGCAATTTCCTCCATATATTGAAATATTGGATAAGACGTAAGTATTGTTGTTTACTAAACAAAATTAAGACAAATTAACGTCCAACGAAACTAATTCATGATTAATTTTTTCGTATATTCTAAAATGTTATTAACGTTTATAAACGCCGAAAGTTGTGATCGCAGAATCTCAAAAAAAATGCGTTTTGCAATGTAAGCACATTGTCTTTGCACGAGCATCTGACTAAATATTTCCTTATCGCGCTATTTCCGATTTTTTAATAACATATCCAGACAAAGCTGTCAAAAAAACTCACAAAACCGTCTAATAAGCGAATAGCGAACCGACTGCGAGCGAACGTTTATGGCAAATAACTGCTAACGGCCGATTGGTCTGCTACCGTAACGCAGGTATTGACAGAGTGGCGATTGAACGAGCGAGTAGGTATCGGTCAGTGGGTCTCAACTCGAGTCTCGTTTGCCGCCGTCGCCGTCGATCGTGGATGAACTGTTCTTAATGAACGAGTCACCAGACGAACCCCGGAGCGGCAATAATCGTAGTGCGTCTCTCACTCCATGATTCGATCAGTGACCCGTTCATTTTGAAGAGTTCGTCCACAATCGGCGGCGACGGCGGCAAACGAGACTCGAGTCTCGAGATGATGCACTGATCGATATAATCGGATAATCGGCATGACAATCGACACTTCCGATTAACCAGGAAAATGCCAATAATTGTCGATTAATCGTATCGTAATGGTAATCGGTTGCACCTAATTCTAATCTAAAGTGGTCATAATCGGTCTTGTTAAATTCATTCAAAAAGTTTTTTAAATATGATACCATATTATAGTAGGTATGTCATCTAATAGATCTTAAAACAACAGAAACTTAACATGTTAACACTTATCGATTCAAACCTGCATCAACTTCTTAAGTAATATTTTTTTACGCACACATCTTTTTTGTATGGAATGTGTTAGTGCTTTGATTCTATCTTCAAGTATTATTAATTCTTCTACTGCTTTTATTATTTTTATGTCGTCTCGTTCAGAGGTGTAAACGTTTTCGGATCAAGAACTGAAAACGTGTAGGCTCTCTGTCACCGGAGCAATCTAGATGGTAACGCGGAACGATAATGAGATTCCTAGTGTCGCATTTAACGTGGAGCGTTGTCGAGGCGAAGGCGGCGTGAGCCAATCGCTCAAAGCAAGCTTCCGTCAATCGGTCGATGATAATCGGCGACCGGTAATATCAGCGTATGCTCAAGCAAGTAACAATTCACTGGAAACTACGTAATGTTTAATTTTGACCGCTGTTATTTTTGATGTTTCTTTATGCCTCGTAAAATTTGACGATGCCCGCATCTTTGGGGGCTGCTCGATAAAGAATGATCTTGCATTTGAGAAGTGAATTAAATTCGACCCGATTCGTGAAAACTTCGATATAAGTTGATAAATCAAGAAGAATAATTAAAGAGAAATAAGTGATGCCACTAAGTCGTTCAGGCAGATATTTAGGATAAACACAGTCACCAGGAAAAAGATTTGACTAATTAGGTAGACACTATGAGTTTTTCGGTGAAGTTCGTTTATGAAGGCAAGATTTGTTGTGAGAAAATCCTCGAAAGTCTGTCCCAAAAAAAGAGTAAAAGAAAAAGAGCACTGCACCCTAATCATTTTTCTCGGCGTGTTGGGTATTCTGGATCTCGTTTTGACAACATATACCTAGAACTTGAGAGATTCCACGTCATTTCGAATATCCTCGACTTGGCGAGAGTCAGATTCAAGCGATCATGCATCAAAATCTTTAAGTCAAGAAGAACTTGAAATCAAAATGGGACACGAGTAGTTTAGTGGGCTCAATGTAAACAGTTTGTTATGTACATACGATGACTTTGTAATAGGAAACGACACGTCTAAAAGAAAAAAATACTATCAATATAACTCGCTATTTAAGATTTGGAGAAAGCGACACCCTTGGTTTCTCTTGTATGCCGTCGAGGATATGATACACCCAAGAGAAGTGATCTTACATTCCGGATTAAAAGACCATGAAATATACGCGAGTACACGAGTGCAAGGTTCCGAACTACCAAACTGTTATAGACAACCAAAAACTCAATATCAAACGAGACCTCAATTAAATATTGGATAATTATATTAAATGATCAACGTAGCGGTAGATCAATAAACCGTTTCTAGAAGTTATATGAAAAAAGGTCGAGAAGACAGACTATCCCGTCGACGTCACTGAAGAGATGTAGATGATGCCGCGGATGACTCCGTCTATAGTTTCTGAATGAAAAAGTGCGTTCATTGACGTGTGTTCATCGACGAGATACAAAAAATATGGAAGACTGGAGAATTCGGCGTTAATCTACATCTCTGATAGAACTAGCCTCACCTGTGACTATATTAAAAATTAGCAATCATTCTTTATCGAACGGACTTCATATAATATGGTTCTTGCATGATGGGATCGATCACTTAACCCCGTATCATGTGTCAGTTGTCGATTCCGTCACCATCTCAAATGGAGCGGAAATCTTGAGCGCACCGTTCCATCTGAGATCAGAAGAGCAGCTTGCGTCAAGCGCCAACCGCATCGCAAGTCGACTTCGTTATGTATTATTTCCTTTTGCTGTCGATTCTTTTTTTTTAATTAATATCTACATACTTTTAATAATAATAAAAATCAAAGTAATGCCGATTAATCGAACGATATGACCACAGCGAAAGACCATTCAGAGCGCGTCCCAAGAGAGCAGCAGACTACACTCACACCAATACATGCACATTTACCATCTTTGATAACCTGCACCGTCTCTTCTATTAGACTGTGCAAAGAGACTGTCGTCTGACTCACATCTCATTGTATTTCATCACAATTCAATTTTGTTTATTTATCATTCATTCAATAGTCACATGCACTGATTCTGTCTATCCACTATGTGCATTTTTGATCTGTCTGAATTTATTGTCTGACTTGAGCGAGTTTTGTTATTTTAATGAGTTTGATTTTTTAGTGACTTGTCGGTGTGTAACTCTGGAATTGGCCTTTAAATTTTATGGGAACCGCAAACCGTCACGGGATATTGAAAAGACTATATCTAGAACTGTATACAAAGACTATCACGGTTGTTTGACTTTATACATAAGAAAGTTTCGGCGATGTTGCAACCGCCGATATCCAGGTTAGTGCTGTCAATCGTCATCCGTCGGTAGGCAGAAAACTGCTGCTATTATTATGCATATTATACGGTGGTGTGGCGGCGAGTTCGGCGCACATGCATTTTTAAAATTCGGCGTGCACACAGCACTCACTATATCTTGGGTTATGTTCTTACGCTCGGCGATGGACAACGAGAACATTTTTAGAAAGGGTTGCACTTAGAGAGTTTGAAACCATCGTCTCTATAGAAATTCGGAGCTCTTCTTATTTCAATAGATTCCCGGATCAAGCGGGGACAATAAAATTGTTCTTTGGATAGCACAATGGGAGTATCAAACTGCACCCAGTAGTTATAGTTCCGCTATCTAATATGTGTTCGCAAATCGCCGATTTTTCTCGCTGAACGTTTTTAACAGCTTTGATGTGTTCTATCAGTCGAGTTGCTATGGGTCGTTTCGTTTGTCCAACATAGGCTAACCCACAGCTGCATTCGGTTATATACAAACCCGAGGTTTGCAATGATTTAATGGTTTGCAAAGGTTTGCAATGAGATTTACATACTTTACATGCCTCAGAGATCGAGCTATATTTTCGGTCGATTTGATGATCTTTTTATATCGAATTTGTTTAGCGTCTTACTTATTCGATCTGTCACGCCCTTAATGTGTTGTAAGAATGCTCGTGATCTGCTTGGTTTCTTCTGTATTGGATCATGTGCGTGTCTCGTGATATTTTCTATAACCATTTTTCCTAAGGACATCATTCACATATTCCGTAGGGATGATGGTATTAGCTGGCATGCAAATATCTGTCCGTATGTGTGGGCTTCCAATATACTGTATGTCCGAGAGTATTGTCACTTTTCGTCACTTTGACATCCAAAAAAGTCAAAGAGCCGTCCTTTTCTACTTCATAGGTGAATCTAATTTTTAGGTATATGGAATGTAGATGACCCAGGAATTCCCCTTCAGGATGCAGAAGGTGTCGTCCACATAGCAAACCCAGAGAAAGGGTTTAATTTTGGTGGTTTTGATGGCTAGTTTCTCAAAATATTCCATATCGCTAACTATCGGCGATACTGGGCATCCCATTGCTACTTCGTCGATGTCTTTATAATAATCGCCGCTCCACAGAAAGTAGCAAGACGTCGGGAAATGTTGAAGCAAATCGGCGTAGCTAATCGGGAGGCCCTCAGAGACCTTAGTTTGTCTCTCACCACTGTAAGGCGCTCAGAAATGGACATATACGTAAAGAGAGACTCGCCGGCAAAGCACACCATTATGTCGCTTTCCGCCAGTTTAAAGCTTACGAAATACGAAATACTGTGAGTATTTCATGCAATACGACATTTTGCTCGTAAGCGGTTGGAGGACACCAGCTGAATGTTTCGAAAGAGGATATGTGGGGCTTCGATTTGGTTTGATGTGACCTCTCACCCAACCATGCAACGTAAGCCCCCGAAATTATATGGCTTACCTAAAATCCATAAGGATAATGCCCCATTGAAACCGATTGTAAGCCAAATCGACAGACCCACATATCCTCTGTTGAAACACTTTGCTTGTGACCTCCACTCGTGGGAGAAATGAAGCCTTATGTGAAAGATTATACGTCAAGGGCTTGATAGATCGAATAAGTAATATACTAAACAAACGATATAAAATCTTCAAACCGACCCAAATATATCTCGATCCTGAGGTCTGTAAACGATGTAATACCACTGCAAACCCCGGGTGTGTATAAAATTAAATGCAGATATAGGTTAGCCTACGTTGGACAAACGTAACGACCCATAGCCACTCCAACTGATGGAACAAATCCAAGCTGTTAAATAAAGACTTTCAGCGAGAAAAATCGACGATCTGCGAACACATATTGGATATCCGCACAGTTCAACTGGGTACAGTTTCAAAATACCATTGTGCTATCCAAAGAACAATTGCACTTGCCCCGCATGATCCGGGAAGCTATTGAAATAAGAAGAACGCCGAACTTTAATAGAGACGACGCGACGGTTTCAAGCTGTCTATTACGTGGAGATCCCTTCCTAAAATGTTCTCGATGCTCAACGCTGACCGCAAGGACGTAATAGAAGATACAGTGAGTATTGTATGCACGGCGAATTTTCAAAATCCACGCGCACCAAACCCGCTGCCTCACTACCGTTATAATTTGCGTAGTAGCAGCAGCGTTTGCTGCCTACCCGCAGAATAACAGATGACGATTGACAGCACTTAAGTCTACCCTGGATAACGACGGTCGCAACATCGCAGAAATCTCACGTCAGGTGCTAGAAACTTCACGCGATAAATTTATTTTATCATATTTACCTTTGGCAATTCACTAAAAAAATCAATAACCAAGAGCAAAACTTACCAAGTCGTCGAGTGTCTGTGAAGGCGTATATTGAGTCGACAACCGAGTCGATTCGAGGGCGGTTTCGTCTGTTACTCTCTTCCTGTGGGCGTCAATTTGTACCGAACCACAATTTTAGCCAACCAAACACGCTAAAACCGACAACGCTGTCAGAAACATTTATATTTGTAAAATCTTTTGATATCCGCGATAGATTCATTCTTGGTTCAGATTATGGAATCATTCTCAGAAATATTGGTACTCCTGAAACTTTCTACAATTTTCAAAGATCTTTATTCTTATTTTGCTCCAGAACATTGTGATTATTTTCTGGGAAGTAATTTTCCTTTTTCAACTTTCTTCTCTTGTATTCATCCTTTATCAATTTCTTAGTAACTTTTCTTTTCTTTGTCTTCTCATCTTGCCTGTTTTAATATTGGGGCACTAAATTTAACTTTGTTAACACTATTGTAGATTTTGAATTTTTCTTATGATTATCGTTCTTATCCTTCGATTCAGTTGATACAGCTCTAAACGTCTCCCTAGCTCCCTATACTATTAAATGGCTGGAGTTTATGCTTCAATTTCGTGTTCCCCCGTCTGGGACACGGCAGTAAATTTCGTCTTTTCCCTTCCGTCGATACGGCATAAAGCTGTTTGGGGTAATAAATGGTATTTTTTTTAATAAAGCTACATAACCCGACTGGTTGCGGAACGAACTTGAATAAAACTCCCCCCTTTAATGACCTGCGTATCCGAAATAGGTGTGGTAGATACGTATGCTTTCGCGTATCTATAGATTCATAGGACTGAGCCAAAAATTTCAATTCCATATAGTGATTTTTAATCATCGAGCTTCTAAACACTCACTCGCTTATTTCTTCAAGAATTTGTTTGTTTTGGTTTCGCCGCTTGTTGCTTACATTGGTATCACCTTTTCTGTATTGCCTTATTTCGTCATCGTCATTTAAACTACTCTCCTTTGTGAATCTTGGCGTTTTCGTGTATCTTTCTCCATTATCGTACTATCTTGGGTTTTGGTTTTCTAGTGTTGCGCTTTTTACTCCACTTTTCCCTCTGCTTTACTGAGATTATATGACTATTCTCATACATGGAGCATATAGTATGTGCGTTACTTTTGCTTTTCTGGATAAGAGTCATGGTTGATTTTATGATTTCTTCTTTTCATGTTTTATACCTTTTAGGTATTCCACAGGCCCATATTGTCTTTACTCACTCAGTTTGTTGAAATATAGACCAAAACGATGCCGTTCTTCTATGTATTTTTTACATATTCAAGCTATTTTTGCTGTATTATTTTATAACATGACATGACTAGTTACTATGTCTGCTTTGGCAATATTGCTGTTGCTGAGCTTTTACTCGTGGTTTTTCTCATCTATCCTAATTTTTTCCTTGATAATTTCTCATTCCTTTTCTTTCGTTCTTCTTCTTCTCCTCCTTCTTCCTTTTCTTTTTCTTCTTTCTCTTCTTCTGTAATTATGAAAACAATCCTTTCTTTACAGACAGCAGCACGAAATAGTTCTTCTATCGTGGGCCTTGTTTAATAGGTACAATAGCTATCAAAATATTCTGCTTCCGATTTTCTACGATTTTCGCCTATTATCTAGCATCTAGATGTAGCTCTCATTATCTACGTTGTACAAATGTTAACTGAGAAACACCACGTTCATCCTATTTCTTCGTTTTACCGCATAAATTTATAAACAGAACGCCATCCTCATGGAACTCGAGGCAGGAGTACCTTCCTAAGCCGACGCCGCGGCTTAATTAAGCATACCTAGCCTCTGACAGCGTTGTCGGTAGAAACCGTTCCCGTAGTGCGAATTGACTTAGCTAGATTATAGCTTAGCCCGTAGTTTGAAATACATATAGGCTAAGACTTACGTCAATAACCATTGACGTAATTGCACGAATTAAGCACTGTGCACGTAATTATACCGCTCTATTGTTATTATTATATTCACTATAAATGCCTCGTTAAGCATTTGCGCAACCAAGAGCAGATCTATTATCCGCATTAATTCAGTTTAGGGGGAAATTTCTGGTGCCTAATGAGGTTTCTGTTATTTTAATAAAAACTTCGTTAACCCAGAAAAATTGCATTTTTAAATACTAAATACCATTGAACAAACTGATGAAAATGGCTTCATGATTAATAACAGTCGCTATGTCAAAAAATATTATATTCGCAGTAAAAATTGACTAATTCATAGTGTAAAAGAGTAAAAAAATGGCCAAAGTATATAATTAATACAGCAAAACATGTAATAAAAAAAACAAAACTAAATTTGGGCAAAGGCACTTTATTTCTACAGCTCGTAGACTTTATAATTACTTTCAGCATAAGTAAAAAACGTGCAGAAGTATACAAATGAATTCATTTCATTACTTATTCGCGTGATTTTAGGACTTTGTCCCACCCAACACCATTAAAAGGACAAATTACTTTGTTGCTGATTGAAGCCGGAAGAGAAAAGGTGGATGCAATTATTTCACATATTCTCTTTTAGCACTACTTGATCATATATTAAATTAATGTAACTATCAATTTATTTATTTCTTTTTTTATTACCAATAAATACGTATACATAACATGGAATATGCCCATTAGTGAAATAATTACTATATAACTATTATTTGTGATACGGCAATCCAGGCATTTCAATAATATTCGGGTTATGCATACGTTGTACAACTCAATTGTTAGAAGTC
>JAOPUG010000152.1:9311464-9321771 GCA_027564375.1 Micropterix facetella
TTACATATTTTTTTCCAAATAATATTCTGAGGTTCAACAATATGAAATCCTTGAGAGATGTTTGGGTTACTCTTGTTTTATGATTATTTTATTTTTTCGAAATGTAAGGAAGGTTTTAACTATTGAAGATAAAAAATATCGTAATTCTTGCGACTTAAAGAAGCAAAATAATTACAAACAAGGGTATACACCCCTAACGTATTGCGCATTCTTTGGATCCAATTAATTACTTTTGCAGAACTTCTATACTTTAACCATATTTTGAATTCCCCTTACACTCTGTGATAATTAACAATTTTTTTTATTGGTAATGCGAATATAATAGTTTTTTCGACATTACAACTACTATTTATCATGAATTCACTCTTCATCAGTTTTATTTTTTTCAGAATGGGTATTTTCTTTGTAAATAAAGTTTGTATGACAGTACCCTCATTAGATCCCAGAAATTGCCTCCTTATAATTTAATCCTATGATGTATCTTCTTGGCGTGGCTCTACTGCAATGTTGCCCACCAGTGGAGTGTCATATCTCTTCAAACTGCCTTGAAAAAATATTCTATAAATCAACAAATAGGACCTCTTCATCACAATATGGCATGAAATTAAACTCGTAAATGTATAGAAATTTATAAAGATAAAACACTTGTGGACCTCAATTTAAATTTAAAGGAAGTAATCGTAAAAGGCAAAACATTTAAGAAAATATATCATAGGGGGGCTAATCACGCTTTTTAAAACATTTAAAACAATACACTATTCCTTCTATCACACACCAACACGTAAGTTAACATAATTATATGGTTTTAAAAGTCAGTGTATAAAATGAGAACACTCGTGGGAAAATTTATTGAAATATGCTTGATTGCATGATTATTGAAATACAGCATAGCTATGTTATCTTTTTTCAAATATTTTGGTATTGATTGTTCTGTATTACCGATGGCGTATTTCAGAAATCATGCATTCATTAATTTGTCGTTGTCGATTTTGAACTCAAGGTGATCTGCATGTGCCAACTGATAGCCACGGTTTAATCGAAACTTTAAACTGTCGTAAGTGTCGTTTACTGTATGGTCGAAATTTTTTCAACAATCATAATATGCGATGCAGCCCCGATGATTCACAATGGATTTAATAAAAGAATTCGACCATATCGATGTTGTCATATAATAGAATTTTAAGTGCCAGAATGGATGGATCATTTGCCATTCGATTGCCGATGATATTTCAATGTTATTATTTTGTGGACGTACCTATAAAGGTTGCAGTCTTCAGTCGTTAAGATTAGTGATATTGAAGATATTTTGGATATATGTTATTATGTACTTGAAAGGCCAGCTTAGATATAAGAAAATATATTAACTAGAATCTGAACATTGTCAACTTTATCTTAGAATTAGTTTAGATGAAACCATATCCAGCGGTAACGTTTTACATGAGTTCTAGATAGACCCATACCTAAAATCGATAATTAGACAAAAAAAACATCACAATCAGTAATATAGTCAGACATATATGTAGGTACACATAAATATAGTGGGTGGCCATATTAATATGGACACTGTGAATTTTGGTACTAATTTGCACATTACAAAACCATTCAACCCCTAAACAATCCTTTTTTTTAGTGCTAAAAGTCATTGAATCATGGTATTTCGTACTTACGTAAAAAATAAAATAATGTCATCCATCACAATCATAAGAAATAGAACTCCATAGTACAATTTTCAATATTTCTGCGAAATTACATTTTATGTCGTCACAAAGAGAATGACTGCGGTAAGATCTGTTTCTTACAATCATGCTGACAATTTCCTAAGACAATTTGTAAATATTCCCTATTTTTCCCTTTATATGCTCATTCTTTTTTGTAAAAAGAGAAAATGTTCTGAATCATTTTAAAAATATTCAGTAGGTTGTTTTTTATGATTTTGGTAATACTGACCCCAAGAAATACGTAAAATTACGAAATACTAAAATACTTTTATCCAAGCAAAAATACTTGATTTCACAATATTAACCCACAAATATTTAAAAATAAATGAAGTTCCGCTAAATATTTAAATAATGAGAAAAAAAATACAGGAAAATTGTGAGACAAAAGGTCAAAATACATAAATATTTTCAATCTATCGTAGTTTATTGATATTGTGATTATGAGAATCGGATCTTACCGTGATTATTCTCTCGGTGACGAAAAAAAATGTAGTTTCGCAGAAATATTGAAAATGTCACTATTTTACGCGGTAAGTTCCATTTATTATGATGATGGCTAAAATTATTTTATTATTTTTGTCGGTAAGAAATGCATCAATCCAATTACTTTTACCGCGAGAAAATAAGTGTTATTTAGGAGTTTAATGATTTTGTAATGTGCAATTTAGTACCTAAAAAATTCACAGTGTCGCTATTAATATGACCATCCACCCACTGTAGCTAATAATTGCAGAGAGGGAATGATTGCCTTTTTAAAAAAAATACAGGAGATGCAAAAACAGTACTTATACTAAAAAATGTTCTGAGTAACCCCATTATTAAAAAATCTTACTAGTAGATATTACATTGTAAGTTTATTTACCCTAGCACAAAATTATAGAATTATTAATAATAATCGAAAAAAATAGCAACCTTTTTTAATTTTGAATATGTTACGTTTTTATAGTACACATAAAAATTGTACCTTTGTCGTAAACTTAAATAGAATGTGACATTTTTGCAGTAAGTCTTAATTAGTATCAGTTAGCTCTGTCAAAAATGGAAGAATTACATATGTTATTTTACGTACTTATTATTCATCAATATACAAATTAACGCTTTCACGATTGCTGCGAAGACGTCACGTTTTTAAGAAGTCATTACAATTCTGCGCTAAAGTGTTCCAGCTGCGATTGAAAAAAAGTTTGCTATACTGATGCCAAAATGACTTCTTTTTGAGAAAGTTGAGCAATTTAAGTGAAAAACACACATTTCAACAAAAGTAACAAACGTTCCCTTTCTGCAGTTAGCGATTCACATATAATATATTTCTATATACACAATATACGTACCTCACATATACCTATATAAATATATATCACTACTCAATATAAGACATGTTTTCACAACGTTAATCGCTTCATCCGCACAGGATCTAAGTAAAGAGGCCTACTCGTAATACTAAGAGCTTGGACCGTTTAGAATGTGGCGTACTAAGGATTTAACGTGCATGCATTCAGGGGCAGGAGATACCGATATACATCTGGTACGAGAACTACCCGACGCACAGCGGCGAGGGCTACGAGGGCCGGGTGTCGCGCGTCAACAGCGACTCCAACTACGGCGCGGCGTCGCTCAACCTCACGGGCATCCGCGAGGCGGACCAAGGCTGGTACGAGTGCAAGGTGGTGTTCCTCAACCGGCTGCCCAACTCGCCCAAGAACGGCTCCTGGTTCCACCTGGACGTGCACGCGCCGCCGCGGTTCGCCATCACGCCCGAGGACATCATCTACGTTAACCTAGGTGAGCAACATTCGCCTGTTTGGGAACGACGCCGACGTAACTGCATACATGCACTAGTGCGATATTAATGCTCATCAACAGACTTGCACATGCTAGAGTAAAGATATAGTAGTTCTTTCTCTTTCAAATTTTGACTATCTTCAGCGCTTAATATGCAGTGGACTTTTTTCCGCTGCCCTATATTTGTAAAGTTGCTCGCTTTACAAATGGGAAGATGTTATGTAGGGTAGTTACAGAGAAATAAATCTACCTTGGGCATTTTGAAGTCTTCGCAGTCTCCGCTCAGTTTTCTTATATAGATACAGGCCATAGACATAGTTGCCATAGTCAAATATCGAGACGATCAATTCGAACCCGCTGATAAAATTTCATATTTTCTGTATAAGGCCCTGTAACGAGAGAAATCCCTAAGTGAAGAAGATAATTTTATTTTAGCTTTCACCCGTCGTGTCGTAGGTTGTCTAAGTCCTTAAAAACTCTGACTAGCCAACTGTCCGGCCTACTGTTTGCTGCTCCCCCTGGTGAACATTAATGATGTTCCATCAGTCTTAAGACACTGCAACATATTATAATAGATAGACAATGTCAATCTATTTCAGCAAGTATATTTACTCTGCAGTACTCCGGATTAACATTGATATACTAGAAACTTGGGCTTTAGATAAACATCCTTGGATTCAACACCGCAACGTGTGCATCCATGTTGACATCCTCTTAATCACTACTACCATATATGTTGTTCTCCTATCTGCCATTTTTCTACTAGAGATCTAGATGTCATGCTAAATAACCGCCTCTCGTTTTACCAATATGTGGAAGACATCTAAGAGCACAAGAGCAAAACTGTAGGTTGTATTATTAGATACAGACAAATTATCAGCAATAGCAATACAATATCGCTAATCTACGGATGGCGCCTGTGGTACAATTGTCTATTTATCATATTACGATTTGTGGTAGCCTTTACGACTCATGACGTTGCTTGCTTCGTTTTTAATTTCGTTCTAAGAGAAGCTACTGTCTATGTACTGTGCCTTGGTGTGTAGAGTGTACATTTCAGTAACTGTTCCTATGTTATGCTCGTTTGTACAGTTTTAATTGAAATCACCTATTTGTGATGAAAATGTGTTTTACAGGAGATGCTATCATACTCAACTGCCAGGCGGACGGCACCCCGACGCCGGAGATCCTCTGGTACAAAGATGCCAGCCCGGTGGAGCCTTCTGCCACTGTTGGCATTTTCAACGATGGCACTGAGCTGCGCATCGGCCACATCCGCCACGAAGACATCGGCGACTACACCTGCATCGCTCGCAACGGTGAGGGGCAGGTTTCCCACACGGCCAGGGTGATTATCGCGGGCGGCGCCGTAATCACGGTAAATTCTTATTACCTCCCACAACTAACACTGACCGGTGACTGCCAGTTCCCTCTCCACTCTCCCCACTGATGTAGTCCTTCGTTTATGTTCGGTGGCTGCTCGGGTTGGGCTTTTTGGATGCTGGATGGTGTAGCATGCTGAAAATGCATATAAATCGAAATATTTCAGATTTGAATTCAACGCTATTAGCTCGAATCACCAATAGAAGCCCTGATGGCATAGTGGTTAGGTCGCCTAATCTTGCATTGTAAGAATCCGGGTTCGATTCCCGGCTGGGTTACTATTTTCCATTGATGTTAAAATTAATGGAATTTCATTTTCAATTCTGTTGATCGAAATAAGACACACACTACACACTTTTTATAAATACTTCGTAGTAGGGTTGGTTATAAGAGATTGTCATATGATAATAAACCTGCCCAATGTGAATGTTCACAATAAAGAGTAGAAACAAACAAACAAACTATTGTAGTGACCGACAGAGGCCATTGCAAATACACCTAGATTTGCCAGATGGCGGGAGGCGACCATGTAGACTGGGCAATGACAGAATATACTCATCTATTCGATAGTATGTGTTACTTTTGTCTGAGAAAAAATCTCATAAATATGTATGCCTACTATCTCGAAACGGAGGAAGTTGTCGGTTTTCCGCCACTATTAGTTTTTTGTCAGCAAGTGAGTTGTGCATTACTCTCAGGTAGCATTAAATAATTATTTAGTATTCATGTTAAATTCGGAAGATGGGAAGATGCTAATCGAGCTTCCTTTATTATAGCCGTTACAGGTATACCAAATATCAGATCAAGGCACACAAATTATTGTCAATAGGGCAATTGACGAAAATATGGTTAAAAATGTCCTTCTTCGAGGCCACATTTGCATACTGAGCAGTCTAGAATCCTTAGCGTGCTAAGGTGGAGGGGGTGGTTGTGACCAAGTCTCATTCGGTAGATGATTGTCGATTCTCGTTTACCTATAAAGCCATATTTAAAATTCTTCCAGAAATTTGAATTAGCTGGGAGTGATTGCTTGTCCATCCCCAATTGCAATAAAACCTATGGGATATGTGTTACAACCTTAAAACATCTGTAATGTATTTGGGGAGTTGCGGATGCTTTAGCAAGGGACACACTCTATGTCTTGGGAAGACTCACCCACCAGTAGTGGAAAGAGAGTTTAAAGGTATTGGACAAGGGTGTGTACTTTAGCATATCCTCTTCAATATATGGATCCATAAATATATCACCATGAGTTGAGAATGATCTTTGCACATGAAGTACCATTATGGGTTCATTTACTTGATATGCAAAACGCCCTGAAGACTCTTCAACTCAATTTCGTCGACTTAAAATCCAAGCATCCGAATAGACCCGCACGTCGGACCCACAGCACTCGTTTACTTTCTTCCCGTTTATATATTTTTTTCTAATTGGCAACAAATTAAATAATGAGGCGCACGAACTAATCACCCCTTTATGGAATCGCATTCTATATAGGTTTTTTTTTAACAGAATGTGGTTTCATTTATCATTCGCCTCATTTCAGTTTTGGTTATGCTATTATTTTTATTCTGTTTCATTTTTTAATGCCTCTTCTAATACATCATCTCATTCATCCGTTGTATCATTGTATGCACTGACACATTTATTTGTATGGTTCTTGATTGCTTTTCATACACTCAACATTAAATAAAATTAAGTGACGTTACTAATTTACTTTCTTGCGTGATTGCTCATAATAATAGAGACAATGCTTTTGCAGAAATTATTATGAATCTGCTCAATTTATTAATTAATTGATTGTATCATGGAAGTTGAACCGATTTACTTAAAGGTAGCACGGTAAATAAATGTAAATAGTAGCTCGACTTCATATAAAGAATGAAAAATGCCTCTGCAACACAACACAAACATGAATTTAGAGGCAGTTCGAGAAACATTGCCCGAGGTTACCACAGCCAATTTAATTTCGCACGCGCTACTGACCGGCCTTGTCTAGTACCACGTCGGTTCGTCTGCCTCACATTTTGTTCCCAAAAATACCACAAACTGTGATATCTGCAAGTATTGGTGATCGTAATATCTAATTATACCATTTAGGTTCCAAATGGTTCTGTGTAGCTTGTCCTAATGGCAACTTTTGTCAACTCGGTCAACCCAACTCACGGAGCAACTCCTATCCGAGAGCCTTCACGAAGAGGGACCAATCCAGTGAACCCGCTGTGCGGCTGATTTGGGGACGGAACCTCAGGCGGAACTGGGCGACTGACACACTGGTCGGTTTACCAGCTATGTTATTCAGTCGTCGGAGACCCAGAGGGTCTGAAAATGTATTTTCCCTAAGAAGCGGGAGTAGATGTTGATCTGATGATATATATCCTTAGAAACAACCTGTTGGCCCCAATCACAGGTAGTAGCCGAGTAAAGGACGCCTCAGGTTTGCGGTATTTCCGAGTTACGGAATACCGCGTTATTATATCAGGCAGAGGCCGTGCCAGCGACTTCAAACCTGCTACCAGATGGGAGATCGAATGAATCTGACCACATCTGGGAGTGAGGGCGCGAGGATGCCCCACTGGGTTTAAAAATTTGCAGTACCTCACGTTGAAGAGTTGGACTCACAGGCAGTGGCGTAGTTGGATAAGTGGATATGTATTGTGCAATGTAACAATAAAGTTTGTTGAAACACCTCCAGGTGGCGGGTGTCTCTGTAGCTTGGTATTATCCAACGTTGATCGCAATATCGTCATTGATGCCAAAATACTGTTGTGTTTATTAATTTCTTTTGATTCATTAGTTTATAACAGAGAAAGAAATAAAAATTTCAATGAAAGAATTAAAAACTTTACAAAGTAGGCATTCAAAATGATTGATTTTAATCCACAGAAAAATAATATTCCTCTAGTTATCAAATAAAATAAAGTTTCTTATATGTAAGATGTCTTGTAAGGCGGCTCTGAAAAAACGACAGACAATTAAAAATGTCGAATGCGATCGCTTAGCTCGTAAGCCACCAGGCCGATGACATAGTAGCGTCTCTGACTGCACTGAACATAGATTGCTTCAAAGCTATATCATTCAAACCAAACACTTTTCAGCCTCTCCTCATAATACAGTCGAATGCAATGTCTTTAACGTATAACGCACAAAGCGCGTAAGAAAGTAAAGTAGACGTCATCGAGCGGCGAGTCTGTCGGTGTTTACTGACGCGCGGGATGCTGGAACGATGATTGCAGATGCCGCCCGCGAACCAGACCAAGCTGGAGGGCGAAAAGGTGCAGTTCGGCTGCGAGGCCAAAGCGCTGCCGGGAAACGTCACAGTGAAGTGGTTCCGCGAAGGTGCACCCGTCAAGGAAGTGGCTTCGCTGGAGACGCGGGTGACCATCCGGCGCGACGGCTCGCTCGTCATCAACCCCGTCTCGGCCGACGACTCGGGCCAGTATCTCTGCGAGGTCTCCAACGGCATCGGGGAGCCGCAGAGCGCATCCGCCTATCTCAATATAGAATGTAAGTTTCCTTTCCCCATTTTTTAAGCTCTGAACGAAACCGACATACTGCAATAAGGACATGTTCATATCTATAGCTAGAGATGGTCGCACGCTCGATCGATAATTTAAAGCAGTTGACCAATGATGGGCAAGCAGGCTTCGACTCTGTGATATCTCCCGCCCTATTCAACGCTAAGATTTGACCAGCTCCATATATCATATGAACACGGCCTTAGGCAACCCTGCTGGGATATTTCTTCTCTTTTTAGAGAGCTATAAAAAAATCCCCAAAATTCGTCCTTTTTAGGTTCACTTGTTGATAAAAATAACAATGCTCTGATAATAAATTACATACTAAAATAACATCCGTGTCTTTGTCTTCATTTCTTAGCTGCAGTAAAATGAAGATCTTATTTATAAAATGTTATTGATACGATTTTGAGCACAGACTATGTAATTTAAACGAAAAGGGATAGATGCACCTTTTACTAAATTCTAATATTTTATATATCAAAACAAAATTCAGTAGGACCGGTCTATCAATCGGCAGCCGGCGAGTGGCGTCGGGTGGCAACGCTGGCACCAAAGGCACTGCCAAATACTTAATAATACATAGTAGAATTTAATCTTTTAACTACCACCTACCTCTTCCCACATTAAAATTTCCGACTTAGGTTTTATGGAATACCTACGAGACTGAAGCAGCGTTAGCCTCAATTATTAATTCTTCTTCTACTTTATTAATAAGACTATAATTAGGCGGTTTTAATATTAGATGCTTTATGGCTGTCCTAACAGAATAATTTAATTTTGCCTTTCAAATTTGCAACATTTACTCTTTAGTATGACTGTCTTCATCCGTTGTATCGAGAGTATTAGGCATTTGAAAACATATGCTAACGCTTCCAGATCAGTCTCCCTCTCTCTCCCCTCTCTATTTCTCTATTGATATGATAGCTTACTCTCTCAAATCATTGAGATTCTGTGACAAACCAATAATATGCCGTTGTAATCTATTCGCAGATCCTGCCAAAGTGACATTTACTCCGACTGTACAGTACCTGCCTTTCCGATTAGCTGGAGTAGTACAATGTTATATTAAGGCCAACCCGCCGCTACAATATGTTACCTGGACTAAGGATAAAAGACTTCTAGAGCCATATCAAACTAAGGATATCGTAATCATGAACAATGGCTCGCTTCTGTTCACGAGAGTGAATCAAAATCATCAAGGGCGATATACGTGCACACCTTACAACGCGCAAGGAACTCAGGGATCGTCAGGTTTGTATCTTCAAAAATACGTTCAAGCGTTCAAATTTGATAGATTCTTGCATTCTGTATCATTCTCGCTGATTCAATATTTCCTTGTATTACAAGTTGTTGTATTCTCTCGTA
Source organism: Micropterix facetella (assembly GCA_027564375.1). Lineage (NCBI taxonomy): Eukaryota > Metazoa > Arthropoda > Insecta > Lepidoptera > Micropterigidae > Micropterix > Micropterix facetella. Next base: position 9,321,234 of record JAOPUG010000152.1, read on the forward strand.
ATCTTACAGAAGATTCAAATTTATGTTTTATGATAGTTCTACGGCAGTAAGACGGTCCACAAAAAATGTGGATATCATTATGAATAATTATCTAAACTTTAGTATCACAAATACATGCTAACTTTCTCATCCTGGCCTCGTAATCCAATGCAGTTAACTAGAATGTATGGAGATTTTTAAAATCGAAGAATTTCAATTAAAACGTATATATTACGATGACATCGATTTAGCACTGTGTATAATTATTTTCCATAGCTTTCATTAAATTTCTAATATAACTGGCATAACTATTGCGATGTAATATAGCTGGCATATCCCAAGCAATGCTGGATTCAATTATTTTTTTTAAGGAAAATATCAATAAAACAATTAAACAGTTGCTATTATACTTGTAAGTTTGATAGTAGCATTTTATTGGTGTTGGGTAATTTAATAATTTCTTTTCAATTAAAAGTGAATGTGCGAATGTATGTGTGCATAAAGTGTGTGTATGTATGTGTGTGTGTGTGTGTGTGCGGCGTTTTTGCTCAGTTAGATA
>JAOPUG010000152.1:9434897-9446939 GCA_027564375.1 Micropterix facetella
ATAAGTCTAGTCATGTTAAAATGGCAAACCAAACTGAGCATTAGTCAGCTGTCAACTGTCAAATTGGCTGTCGCTGGGAAAAATGTTGTCAATATAAAAACCAAACCTCTAAAAAAAAGACTCTATATATACGTATAAAATCAACAAAATATCAAAAAAAAACAACTTAGGTTACTTCATATAAGAGTAATCAAAATAATCACATGATACAATAAAAGTGTCAAAATAAAATAGAAAAAAAAATATGTATAGATGGTCAGGTAAGTTTTGATAAACATTATATACTACATATTTTACGTTGCTGTGAAATTATTAATAATATTTTTGGTAGGTAGAAAAATGAGGTAGTAGATAGTTTCATCATCATCCAGTTTGGTTACGTATTGGAAGTCGCTTACGCAGCTTTTATTACCTGCTGCAGCGGCAATTCATATTCGATTTATAGTGCATCCTTGACGCCTTTTGCTCGTTGGTTTCAATCGGGATCGGGTGGTCAATGAGCCGTTTCTAAAGATAAAAGGCAGTATCTAATCCCGCTCCTTAGGAAACGTTCATTTCCAGTCTTCAACTACAATTTGCCGGTTGACCAGCGTGGCTAGCAAACCGGCCAGTGCACAACCATCCAGGTCTGCACTATCAGATCGCAACTGTCTATGACTGCAGGATACATCCGCAAAGTTCGCAGTAGCTCTTCCATGTTAAGTCCCTCTTCGAGGAGGTTACTGAATAGGAGCTGAGCTGAAAACAGGCCATTAGGCCCAAGCTGCACGGAACGTAACGTATTTTTTTTTCGCCCCGGACGGGACGGTAAAATGTCATAACATCGTTCATATAAAAACATAGCAACAAAACATACGCGACGTGAACACGGACGGGACGGGACGGCACGTGAAAAAACATCGTCCCCAACGATGTTCAGCTCGTCCCGCGCGGGACATGGCCCGCCCCGTCCGTCTTTCCCTCGCGTACGGTCGCTCTAGACGCGGCGTAGTGTTTTTACTTATTAAGCATACTGGAATGCATCGCTAGCACGTTTGTTGCTCATCACATTCACTGTATGTATGTTTTATGACTACGTTCCCGTCGAGAACGATGCATATCACATCCTCGTCTCGGCTGTGGTTTTATCCAGCTACGTATGCTGTGACCTTGCGGTTTATATTGTCCAATATAAACCTTGCGGTTTATATTGTCCATTGCTGCGGATCTTTTCCGCCGTCTTAGAATGATATAACGCCCTTTGGAGTCTTGTTACCCTGGATCGTATCGCACGACTTTAGGATTGACAAAAGACAATCCACAATCCAAAAGCCCAAGCTGCTCCAACAGCCCTTAGAGGAGTCCGACTCCAAATCGTGAGGCAACTGGGAATTGCCACCCAGTCGACCATTCTCACGTCCTTATTACGATATTTGGCAGATTTCTCTGTCACCGATTGGAAGTCGCTTGTGCAACTACTACTTCTTGTAAAGCATACCGTGTCGCCCTTTGCCCGACTGTCACTCGAGATCAGCCGGCCAACGGGTCGTTTCTAATGAGAGGTGCCAACGGCTTGTGTTGGTGCCAACAATGAACATTAAATCATTTATCATAACACTAATATAAAATGTTAATAAATATAAATAAAATATAAAAATATTAAGTCTATAATGACAAAGGAAGGAAATAAGGACAGAAAGAATAGGAAAAAAAGAGAACTCATGCGGGAGTGCATGAATTCAACTGTACATAAGTCTGATGTGTTTGAAGTAATAGAAGGTCAGTGATGCCGTAATATTAAATCGATAAAGTAAGCAAGAGACTGGCTTCATGTATCGATAAAAAATATGATAATAAACCACAACTGCGATTAGTTGATTAAAATTAAGACAAGTAGGTTACAGTCTTTAGATTGTATAGAACTCCTATAGAATAGAGAACTCTGGTGGATGTCTCTTTTTTCCTAGACGTCTCCTTCTGTTACTCCGTAACGTGGGCATTCCATGAGGCTAGTTCTTCTATAACACGGATCGGGATTTTGTGAACAATGACGTTAAACTTGAATGACGTTGAATACCGACGTCAAAACTGGGAATTCTCGATGTTATAGCGGTCAAAATCGTAGCTTTACCACCCACAAAATTATATTTTATCTCGTTTCGCTAACCCCTGTGCTGTAAGACAATTTTACCACTCTTAATTTTAATTTTAACCTCTCTGTATACTGTGTCTTTAGTAAGAATTTTCACAATGGATAGATCTGCCTTGGACAATGGCGGCGTTTGTATGTAACATCGCCGAAACCTCAGGTGGTTCAGACTTCACGCGGTAAAAGGTATGTGTACATGTAACATGTGGGTAACTAATTATATGTCTTGTTATTGCAATCGATCGATAGAAAATCAAATCAAGAATGATCCAAATTAACGTCTGACATTTTGACCTACACTGATTGTATATTTTGAGAAGCTGTGTACCACATCTTAGCTCACGAGTGTCTTGAAACAGTTTAAACTACACATCAATACGCATCTAGATGCCAAATTGTGCTAAATATAAAATCACGTGCGCTGTATCAAGATGAAATGTGCCACGGATTGCCAAAACAAAGCTGAACACTTGCAGCACTGAGTTGATGGGTATTAGCATATTTTACTTTGAACCAAAATCCGTTTTGATTTATTTAAATAAATCTAATGTAAATAAAAAAGTAATAGAGTTATGCTCTGTTATAGAGTAATAGAGTAATAGAGTAATAAGCTCTGTCGACTATACTGTACACTTATTACGATTATCAATAGTCTATAGTAGTTTTCAGTCTTGCCTATACAAGGGTGAAGCGCTTAAGTGATGAGTACGGCCTGCGACCAGCGACTAATACATTTGGTGCCGGCGGATTTATAAGGACATATACAGGGCCGACCCTATCTTAGGGCGAAAGGAGCGGCCGAATCTTTAGGAGGCGCCTCTGTAGTAAAAAAAATAAGAAAAAATATAAAAGCACCGATTTACTTAAAGGCTATTCTCTGAAATAGGTTTTAGAATATTTAGATTATTACATTAATTAGTGAGTAACATCAATACGAAAGCTGATTATTATACCTAACTTATTGATCTCAGAATAATTTTACTGAAAATATTTTTAACAACCAATGTTTGTTTTGTTTCATTTGTTAGTTAGTAAATAAGACAAATACTTGATTTACAAAAGTGGCGATTGATCTCGTAATAAAAATAATGGTTTTTGTTGATGTAGAATGATAATTCCTTCATCATTCTACATGCCACTGTAACGGTGCCAGGCGAGTATGTATGTATATGATCGATTAATTTGACGGATACTATGATGTTGTCGTGTCGTCTTCCATGGTGGCTCTAGTGGTTTCACACAAAAAATATATCAGGTGCTAGGGGCGCCATATTTAGATCTAGCTCCATCCAAAACCCAGCCTCGAGCCGGCACTGGACACTTAAGTCAAAAAATCCAATTATGTAATTTTCGATCTGATACACAATACACAATTCAATACAATATACACAATCTGAACAAAGTTATATCTCAAATCATTCGTATTGGGATATAAATAATATTATTTGTAGTGATACGTCGAATACTGATTGAACCAGTTATCGGATATCGAATATTCGGTCAATATTAAACCAAATATCCGGTGGAATATTCGGTTAAACGAATAATTCGTCTCATTGTTATGATTAGGTACTAGCACACGGCCCATAAACATTTCATATTAGGGTTGGTTGTAAGAGATTATCCTATGATAATAAACCAGCCCAATATGAAATTTCGCTATAGGTTGTAGTAACTATCCAAAATCGTAGAAAGAAACCACACGGAGGAAAACACCGTTGGAGGGGATGGGAAATGAGCGAAGCAATATGTAACTACTCATTTACATTACGTAACTTTATTTTAACTGGTGTCAGTTTACTGCGAAATGCACTGAGCAAAGTGCAACGAGATGGGCTCTTCATGTCACTGCGATAGAACAGCTGAGTGAAAAAAAAAATTCAAAATTATGTTTTATTTTATCGTTAATGCTTCAGTTAACGAGTTATTTCGATGCGACTTTGATTAGAGTTATTATTTATAGGTAACGAGTTATTTCAACTCAACCGAATATTCGGATCGTAAACCGGATATCCGCCGGTATCGAATACGTAAAATATTACCTAAAATATCCGGTTTACCTGAATACTTTTCGGTATTCGGCTCATCCCTAATTATTTCACCTTACCACCATTCAAATATTTGTAGTATTTGAAATAAATACATTAAATCACATAAGTCGACTTTGTGATTTAGTACCTCCACACCAAATACCTCTTGTGACGTTTCCCATTAGTTGACTTTTGTCAAAAGGACAGTATTTTGATTATGATTTATTCGTTAATCGGCGCAACCATTTTGTTAAATTATTGTAGTTGTACCTAATAAAATAATTACGTTGTATTATGTATATATATATAAATATTATGCAATTGACTAACTAATACATATGAAATTAGAAGTCATACATCTAAGGCATAGGTCAAATAAGACCCATTTTTCTAGGCTTAAATTAAATAATATTTTAATAATAATAAAGTTGAAAACTGTTAAAATAAAAAATATAGAAAGATTAAATACTGTAAATGTGTAAAAATTGACATACTTATTAAGCGACGATATATGTAAATTACCACGATTAAATTTTGTGCCAATTTTTCAACCGTTGTCTTAGTGAACTACATAACTGATGCTGTTAGCCAACTAAAAAAAAATGTAGCTAAGGGTACCTTTCTTAAGTACATAGCTATTTCAGATTTTTCAAACATGATTGAAAATTTGAGAAAAATAAATTAATCTGAAAGCTATACAGGAAATTTTTAATTTAGAGTATTTTTTTAACCCACCTTTCACACCAAACAGCGTGAACAAGAAGCTCCCAAAAAGTAAGGCATTCTAACATGTCAGTCATAAAATACATGACTATCGAGGAAATTAAAAAAATATATTGATAAAAAATATATAAAAAGTGCTAGTTTCATCCATAGTCATTATTACATATTACTTATTATTGTAAGTTGTTTTATTTATTTTAGACGTATTTTACAAAAACTATCTGCATTAAGCTCGCAGTACCATCGATTATTTTTCTCAAATAAAATATTAGTATATTTAAAAAATAATATTTTCTACACCATGGTTCTATTAATTTTCTCGTACAAATGCGGCGAGCCGTCTTCGATCGACGCATTTGTATGGGATGTTCCTATGAGATTTGTATGAGATTTTTTTACATACATCGTCGCTTTAATTATGAGTCCGCCGACTCTAGAAAATTAAATGTTAGCAGGATTGAAATGACAGTGTCTAAAATGCAAACTTTCCATTTGTGTATATTATCGCCATGAATTAAATTCGATAAAAATGTTCAAAAAGGCTTTTCGTGTGAGATTCATATTAATCCCTATAAAGATAAAAAATAATAAATTATTGAAATTCATTTCAGAGTGAAAGTTGAAAAACACTATAAATAAACTGGAAAACTTTCGAAGTTTACAAGTTATTTATTAAAAATGGGCAAAAAATTTATTGGTAGACTTTTTGCGATTTTTTGATGAAAGTTTTACTAAATTTTTCTGAAAAGCCAATGAATTTCAAAAGATTTTCAACAACTTTAGAGTATTAATCAACTTATTGACTTATAAACTGACATATTTTAAAAATCGGAATCTGAATATGATTACAGTGCTGCAGCGATCTCGCAAATGTGTAGAGCCTGATATAGGTAAGATTTTCTGATATGGATACAGTTGGAGTTGTCAAGCGACGGGCGAACCCGTCACCCCCAGGGAGTTAGAACGATATTGATCATGCTTTCTCCCGTGGAATGAAACGCAGACTTTGTGGGCAATACGATCCACGTCTCCCAGCTCTGCCACAGCCCGTTAGAGACCTATACTGAGCATTGCTGCTCAGTAGGCTGGCCTCACACCCTAACTCCCAGATTTAGACAGAATTCTTCATCCACCATCCACTGGACGGAGGTTCCAAGTGATTTGCGCGGCCTCTACCTCTGAAAGCGTCAATTCCTATCGAATTTATCTCGGATCCGAGGAATCTTTTACTCGGCTACTCATCCGAGATTGGGTAATCAACGGATCGTTTCTGAGAATATATATAATACGCTAAATATCTAACCCCGCTCCATAGACAGTATACGTTTTCAGACCCCCCCCCCCCCTCAGCTATTCGCCAATTTGGGCCTAATAGGGCCGTGCAGCTCGGGATTGATGACCAGCTCTGTTATCATTGATCGGCCATGGGTCAAGGTCCAACCCCCATCCGGCAGCCTTCCCGAAGGGACTAACCTGGTGAAACCGATGGGCGGCGGATCTGGGGGACTTATCAGGCGCCCAGAATGAATGATGGACTGGTCCGTTTACCGGTCTTTGCTTAATCAGCGAATAGACGGGGGTGGGGGGGGAGTCTGATTGCGTATGTTTTCTATAGATCAGGGGTAGATATTTACCTTTAATCTCTATGCTTAGAAACGATCCATTGGCCACCCAATCTCGGGTAAGGTTCGTCGAGTAAAGGACGCCTTGGATCCGGGACAAATTCGGTACGAATTGACGCTTTCAAAGGTTGAAGTTGCGCAAGCGACCTCGAACCTGTGACCCGACGAGTAGTCGAAAAAATCTGACCAACTCTGGGAGTGAAGGCGCAAAGGATTGAAAATTCTGGCGATGGCTTGTTTTGGACTTCTAAGAAACCTCCTTCTGTCATACATAATATGGTCGGTATTGGGATTTTTCATGACAATAATAATATGTTACATTATTGTAGGTAGCTAGCAAATTATAATTTCAGTAAGAATTTGAAATGAAGATGAATTTTAGTTTGTTATTATATATAGTAGGTACTTAATGAATGTGTGCTGCGACGAATGAGAAAGGAGGCCGAAACCGTGGAAACGATAAAACACGAACACTAGCTTTAGGTACTTCGAGTACATCATGCAGAATGAACAAAATGAAAATCGTAACTACGACAATGACCTGGTGCGGAATGACAATGAAAGAATTATCAGGCTGCTGTCAGCAAAGTGATCATAAATCTTATTATCGCCAATGTATGATAATATCAGGCGTGGCGCCTCACTGAATTCATAAACAAAAAAAATCTCGTCAAAATTTGGAGTTTTCGTTCACCTACTGCCGGAAAAGTCCGAAAGAATGGAAACAGCCGCATTGCGCGCCCCCCAAAAAAAGGGACGCAGCCATACGGCGAACGAGGATAGACAGACCAAAGAAAATCGATCTAAACGAGACGCCGACAGCATTCTGTCTCGCTCGCCACCGGTACGCGTGCACCGAGCGACACGAACCAGACAACCCAGCCGCACCATTCTGACCCTTATCGCACTTTCTTTGTTACATCCGTTTCGAACGGCCTTTATAAGGACATGAATTCATCTTTCAGGGCAGAATCCCAGCGTCATATATCATTTATTTTATTCTATTTTACGTCTATTTATTTATTTCTTGGCATTGTGTATTTCTTAAATACGCCCGAGTTACGATTTCTAGCGCCATTATTGCAAGAGGCCGAACGCGTAGCATAGAGGCGATTTTCGCGTGAGTGGGAGCGAACACGCTCTCCGGTACAAGTTGGGAGCCAAACAGCTGAACGTTGAACGAACTCAAGCGATTGATTAAGTACGATCATTTGGATATATTATACGATTATTTTAATTTATCTTTTTTTTTGTCACCTGTTATTAATTTAAAAATTCACAAACAAGCTACTATTAATTCACTATTTAAATTCCATCCTGTCGCTGAGTAGGTAGGTGTGACAAAATAAAAAAAACTATACTTTCCCTATAATATTAAATGAATAAAACCAAAAAAATAAATGGCTGATAAGGAACAACAAAACTAAATGGAGAAAACTTTCAATCCTAAGAAAAGTTAATTTATGCTATAAATACACCACTGTATAATAAAATGTCTTGTGTGCAAGACAGTTCTATTTTATTAATATGTGATTTCAATTAAATTAATTTGTTTATACACAGATAATATAGAATCACCCATTAAAAGGGATATTAGGTCCAGAACCCCCGTATAAAATGTATATGTACGTTTTAACTAGGAAATCAAATTATAAAACCATAATAATTATTATAACTCCCCAAAATACATATAATACAAAACAGAAATGCCTCACCCACACAAATACATAATACGGACTGGCCTGGAGTCTTGTCATATATTATAAGTATTACTCACCCAAAGGTATATACGGGCGTGACTGAAAAGTAACGAGACTGATTTCTTTGCAATAATTTAAGTATTTTTTTAACATTAATATTATCTATTTTAAAGTAGTTCTTTGGGCGGCTCTACGCCGGTGGAGGTGTTGTTTCCAGTCTTCGTGGAAATTCTGGAAGACTTCAACTGGAATCGCCTTCGAATGCTATTCTTTCAAATGGGTTTTACTCTTAAGGAACCTAAAAAGTCGAAAGACCCGAGATCAGACGAATAGGGGTTTGAGGAAGCAAAAGAATCCCTTTTACCCTTTATTCAATCATGAAGTTTTTTGGCACCTTCTTGGCAATCATGCCCAAATCTTGTCAAAATCTGAAGAATGGTTATACGATTCAAATTTAACTCATGCCCAAAAGCATGAATAGTAGTCGTCGGTCTGACGTCACAAGAGCACTCATTCGTTTCTTAGTCTTTATTGTTGAAGGTCTCCTGAACGAGGTTCGTTCTCCATTGCTCTTGGACGCTCTTAAAGCAAAATTCTATGAGAGATCTTCGCTCTAAATTTCGCTGTTCCATTTTTCGTAACTCACTAAAAAAAACTTCACGTACACGGTTGTTACGGTCGCTCAGTTACCGCTGGTTGAAATTTTTAGTGCGCATCTAGGAGCGACTGGCGTATAAGCTATTTGAAGAGGAAGGTCGCTTTATTGCCAGATCGCTCTCAGTAATGCCAGGATCATTACTTTTCTGTCATATCTCGTACTTACATATACACTCACTGTCAAAAAGAGTACCTACTTAGTAGCTTTACTTGGCCTTTATTTATCCTTCATTTTTTAATTTTAAATGGTCTAAATATATAGATACTGCTGATGCCATTTTATTGATACAACATAGCTAGGTTAGGTTGGTGTGTTTCCAAAGATCGGGCATTGTTTCAAGGGGTTATTCTATCAAACCGAAACAAAAGTGTTTTTTTGAAAAACTTTTTTTTTGCTTTGAGAAATTTTCCTTTTTGGAGATCATTCTGCAAGAAAAAGGAGTGGAAAACGATCTACAACTTTTCTAACTTGGGCGGTAGTTACCGAGAAAAAGCATGTTTAGTTCAACTTTTAAAATAAATTCAATATCTTTTTATTCAGTAAGAAATGTCGAAATCAAAAAAGTTGCAGAAGATTTTCCATACAGTTTTTCTTGTTGAGTAACCTCTTCTAAATCTCATAAATACCAAAAAAAAAATATATCTTTTTAGGATTAGTTACCCATTGAAAAATATTTCGGGCCGTCCCATACATTATTTGATTTTATATGAACGTGGAGCAAAAAACAAACCATTTTTTTCATGTACTGCATTATATTTTGTTGTATATAATGTACATGTAAGTAGCGCTATGAATTCTCTCAATAAATTAAAATCACCAACGATAAATGACGATAGTTATCTGTCTTGATACGATTGTGGAGCCTCCCTGTGACCAGCGTTTATTCGGTTCGTGGCTCGTGCAGTTGGATTTAGACTAGCTGGCGCGTCGCGTACGGCGGCATTCGTCCGCTCCTCGTTTATTGACAAGTTATATGATAGTGCGATTTAAAACAAACATGCCATATTTGACTGCATTCATTGTCGCTGTGGACTAGGACTTGTGCAATTATATGAATTTCAGGACAGTGTAAACGGGTTCTGCGACCGTGTGTGCGGATTCTGTTGACAAACGACAGACATTTCACTTTGTCCGTTGCGGGTTTTGTTATACTTACACAAAATTAGCTAACATGATTCACGGTGAGTTTTTAATAGATAAATATAATAAAAACAAAGACTGTACCACGGCGATTCGGAGAGTCTGCTTTTGTTTTGTCTTGATCATTGGCGGAAAATGGGAAAAGCCTGAAAGGAAAGCTTGATTATTACTTGAAACTGATTTGATTGCAGGATATTCAAGATATTGAAATACTCTTGATGGCCTATTTATATTACTTTGGTATGTAATGTACCTATGCATAGAATTTTGGTCTAAGAAATGTGAAGTTATTTAATTCGTCATGAGATTTTATTTTTAATTTGTCTAAAATCAGACCGGTGTTTAAAATCGGTGGTAAATCCAATACGCCTAACTTTAATATTAGGTACAGTACAATTTGACAGTTATTCTGACAACGTTAAATGGAGGTTGAGATTGAACGTTTTGACGGAGCTACGTTTGACAGATCGTGATTTCTGGGCAGTCGTCATTCCTGAAAATACTATAAAAATACGATTAGTAACTACTTAATAAAAAATACCATTCTGTGGTTTTTGTATTATTTTTTTTACTGTGTTTTATACATATCATCAATAGACTATTTTGTCGGTTTCTCGGTTGCAACTTGCAAGAAGTAATTAAGGGGACGATCTCTGGGGCTCAATGTGGCTTCTGCCATATTTGCTTTAAAAACTGTATTCGCACAGAAAATACGCGTTATAAAATTATGAAAAAATTGAGCAAATTTATGAAGAGGGGCAGCCATATAAGTGACAGATATTATTTCAAAAAACTATTATATTCGGGGTAAAAAGGATGAAACTTTGTAATTCACAGAGTAAAATGGGACTTAGAAATTTGACCAGAGTATGGTAGGTTTTGCAATAATCAAATTATTTGAATTCAAAGAATATGAACTCCTTGAGAGGCATACACCCTTGTTTTTTGAGTATCTTTGTGTGCCTCCAAGACCATCACTTGTTTATGGAAAATCGAGTTAGAAGTCATTATGAATCTATTTAATAAACTTCTACATGAGCAAGAAGTCATTAAGGATAAAATATCTTAGTTTTATAGACATGCTAAAAGTGAGTATTTCATAAAAATCTTAATTTTGATGTAGAAGACCGAGCAAGCCGGTTTTTTCAAAGTAGTAAAATGCAAATATAACTTCTTGCAACAAACCGATGATGTGCATTTCCTGAACGCCCAAACTTCCGTTACTACAAAGAAGTCAAGTTTTTGCACGTTTTACAATGATGTGATCATTGGCTTCGTGGCCATTCGTTCACGGTCACGGTCAACGTTCGTAGAGACGTTCTATCTACACTTCTCACCACCACGAAAAATGTACGATTATTTTATCGTACGGTTATTTGATCTAAATCATCGGCAGTCAATCAATCCAGCGATTTGTCTTTCGTCAATCATCACTCGATTTTCCATCGACAAACCTGCTAACCTAACAAACCGCATCGGCAAAAACATACGAGGAAATAATGAATACATAATCTCTAAAGGAGAACCCGCTTTGGCCTCTTAAATATTATCCCATTTAATGTCGCAAAGACTGTTTGGGCCTGAATTTTTTATACTTGTGTGTACAATATCCAGAAATATTATTTATACACTACTTTCTGTGTAACAAAATTCTAAATCCTACAGATTTCGAGCTACTTGCTTGCTTAGCTTGACTGGTTTGTGAAGTAGGTATTTCGATTAATTCCTGAATCCTGAGACAAACGTTGAAAACTAAAAAAATAACATTTTAAATATTGCCAATTGAAATATTTTTTATGCAGTTTGCTACAAAAGGGACCCCACAGATAATCCTGGCCAACTAACTAGGTATACCATGACTTTATTGTTCTCATGAGACTATACTTCCATATCCATATTCCATATTCCCATTTTTTTTTAAATAATATGTAGTTATTGTGTATGTACATTGAATACTACATAAAAAAACTGGGTCGAAAATCATATATGTACGAGATTTTTTGATTTATTTTGGGCCGTATAATACCGAGAAAACAATTTG
>JAOPUG010000152.1:9519629-9531009 GCA_027564375.1 Micropterix facetella
TATTTTAAAACGCAGTCTTCCTAATGTAAATCATTTCAATGTGTTCTAAATTTGTTAATGTATACTAGACCACCCAAAAGGTCTTCATAATTGATTAAGATTTTTTTCAATACCCGACTTAAAATATATTTAAAAAATACTTTTTAATAAGATAAAACGAATTTGCCGCGTGAATTTTGTAGCATTCGACGTTTCGGCGATGTTGCAGCCGCCGTTGTGCAGTGCAAACAGTCTATCCTGGACAACGGCGGTTGCGACATCGCTGAAACGTCGGGTGCCAAAAACTTCGTGCGGTAAATTCGTTTGAGCACAAGAAAGTCTTTTTGATGAAAATATATTTCAATTCGGATCTGAATTTAAAACACTATTCCAATGTTTGCCAACCTAAAGATCATTAAACCTCACCAGGTTGGTTGTTTCTTTGGTTGTTTCTTTTGTAAAAAACTAAACTCTATTTTCTATTTATTTTCAGGATCTCGAAGACAATCCTAATATCAACGATCCTATGTCAAATAGTGATAGATTGATGTTGATTATGAAAAATGCCGCACATCCTACAAAAGAATTCAACAAAATGATTGATGACTTGATGAGAAAATAAAAATAGCAATAGAAAACATTATAATGGAGGCGAAACAGACTGTTCTAGAGCGATTGAATCAGAGGGAGGCGAAGCGCATGCAGGAACTACAACGGAGCAACAAAATCAAGAAAGACACTAACGCTGCGACTATAGAAATAGAAGCTTTTTTAACTTCATTTAACGATAAAACTAACGATATCGAAGCTGCGCTGGAAACAGTTGAAAATGCTGAACATATTAATAATAAAATCACTGATATAAATGCTGATATTGAAGAGCTACAAAAACTTGTCGGAAAATACACATTATTTATAACGGAATATAATGCCAAGAAATGTCAAGATATAATTAAGAAACTTCTGAGTACATTGAACGAGTACCAAGTAAAATATGCGCCGAAGCCCAAGTTTGGTTTTCGAAAGACGGGTCCGAAAAAAACAACTGTAGCAAAAGTGAACCTAAACGATGAAGTTGATTCTAATTTTGTGTCCAAAAAATGGGAAGATATTTCGTTTTTCGGTTTCCGTTCAAGAACAAACGAGAATCTTCAGCTCAGCAGCAATGAAGTCTACCAAAAGGATGTGTCTCTTAGCTTTCTCGTTAATTGTACAGTTGTTATAAAAGGAACTCCTGCAACGCTGCATTTAGATAATTTGCAAGGATGCACCATCTTATGTGGACCTGTCAGCACATCCATATTTCTTGACAATTGCACGGATTGCAAATTCGTTATTGCCTGTCAGCAGATGCGTATGCACATAACTAAAAATTGTGATATTTACCTTCACGTTACTAGTAAGGGAATAATTGAGGATTGTTCTGGGATCGGAACGGCTCCGTACAACTTAACTTACGATGGCATAGAGGAAGATTTCGTTCGTTCCACTTTGGATAGAAACCGTAACAATTGGAATAATCTGGACGATTTCAATTGGCTCGCCAGCGACGTTCCATCCCCAAACTGGCATCAAATCGATGGAGACAATTTAGTGTCTGATTGGACTGCTGTAATGTCTGCTTGAAACAAATTAATTTTATTAATATACATTTATAACGCTTTTAATAAAATCTTAACAGTAGGTAGATTTGACTTAGTTTTATTTTTTGTATTGCTGTCGGGTGCCATCTGCTGTTTTGTTTGTGCAGTACCTTTGAAAGGTATAGCCATTGGTTATTCTTATCCTGTATAATCAATGGTGGTACAGCGAAGGAAATGTAGATGGCTCATGTGATTTAATGTTAATTGCGGCCAATAGATGGAGCAAAGAAATTTATATGGGTACCTACTTTGTTTTTGTATAACAAAGTAAACAGAATTAACAAGAAATTTGCCGAATTTAAAAGTTATTAAGTTTTGGATATAGTTAAAAAGCTATTCTTTAGTCAATGGTAATATTGTTATTTAATCAATGGTAATATCATTGATTATAAATAATCAATGGTAATATAATGTGGTAATATTGAGCTATAATGATATCGATGCCCTGCGAAATACAATTAGAATAATTTGATTGCTATATTATAACATAACATAAAATGTGATTGGAATTTTTAATAAATATCTAAAGTTTTGAGGATATCCTAAGTTATTATTAATACTTTTATTTATTTTATCTTATTTAAAAGCGAAGAGCTTACAGACATACAATGGAATAATATTGATTTATTACCAGTGATACAGTGGCAAATTTTTCCAGTGTGGGAACGCTAAATATATTTGTCTAATTATAAGGACAGCTGTATTTATATGATTTCCTAGAATGCCTACAATAGCCAAGAGCAGAGAGTTAGAATGTATCCGAGCTCGCTGAATAACGCAGTCTTCAGGAATGTATTAAATGATATGGATAGGAAAAAGAAAGTAAAGAAATAGTAACCTTATTTTTATAGCTTTACTTAATTATTTTACAATACGTACATCATAGAATAGTTATACATATATTCAAACTATTCTTATGTAGGTTAAACACGGTTAAACTAATCTTATTATCATAATCTCATTTTTTAAATTAAATATATTCTATAAATCACAAAGAGAGAAATGAAATAAAACAAATTCAAGAAAATATAATCAATCGTTTACAAACAATCGGCAAATGCATCTCATTCTTCTTGTCAGGTTGATGTTTAGGTCGTCAAGTTCTAGTATCATTAGCTGTTTCCATGTCTGGATATTTGGACCATTCAACTTGATACACATTAGTGCTGATATGTGCTGGTCAGTCTAGCTCTAGTTGGCGATATTATTATATTCATATGACTAAAACCCAGCTCACACTCTGATGAACTGCAAGGAATGAGCTTGGAGCAATTCATCAGTGGGTTTAAATCCTTTGGAATGACCTTGCTTGTTTTCTAGATAATCTCTGAAGCTGTTCATAATTTTGTTTGAATTCAACCTGATCTTGCACATAGCTTTTCGATTTCTTTTTTCATCGTATCCAACGGATTTTTGGAGAGGCCAGCTCTTGCTTTCAAGCACTTGCAATTCTGAAAGAAGGCGATTACAATATATTTTTTCATGATTGTTGGTACCTGTAGATGGTTCGTTGCTGCTTCTAGTGGTGAAAAGCCTTATATTAAGGTTGTTAATGATACTTAATAGCAACTGCTGGCCATTAATAGCAGGTATTTTCTACTACTTGTTAAGAGGATGTCACAAAAGTTACCCTCGATTACAGCTCTTTTGGTCTCAAGGCTTTTAGTGCCAGGTTTCTCTTTAAGGCACTCGAAAAAAGCAATTGACTTTCTTATGATTTTGTCCGCATAAACTAGATTTGTTTGCCTGTTTTGAAGACATTCTGAATCCATCGACAACTCTGCTAATATGTCATACACGATCGCCAAATCTGACAGAAATTGAGTTGATGTCAGGCGTTTAATCAATTCTCTATACATCGCTGGTTCAGTTGTAGTTCTGTTCTTGTCTTCTTGGGCCTTCATAAAATGAGAGTACAATGCTTGTGTGGAAAACCAGTGTGGGAACGCCGTTCCCACGCGTTTCTGCTAAACTCTACCACTGGCTATTACCCTATAATATATATAATCAAAGTATAAGGGTACTGCCATATATAATAATAAGTACCCTATTAATCAATGGTATTATATGCCTACGGTCACGTTATTGCTTCCACTTTATAAGACTAACAGTAATAAAAAGTAACAGCAATAATATTGATTATGTACCTATTTAAAACGCTAAGGTCTATAGTGTAAAGGACATCTAGGCTTAGGTAAGGTGAAATAATGAAATAAATGGGGAGAGTTTATGACAATATATTAGTAATATGGCATATAATAATATATATCTACATATGTAGGGATATAATAATAAATATGTGTGTAGGCAACGTCGACGTATCGGATCGATAAAAGACGACTTGCTGCACTCAAAGACGTCGATGTCATTAAAGCAGTGGTTTAAGTCCCTATCGTATTACAACGAACAGAGTTCTGTGGTTACGTAGTTTGCATAGAGCAGGGGCATGTGAAACTTACGGGGGCACCAATAGAGATGCACTCGATGAGGTTTGAACAATCAAACAAAAAAATGTTTTGTGATATTTTAAATTCGTGAGTACTCGTAAACAAGTGTACTTACAAATAATACATAAGTAAGTATTCAATTTTATATAGATACTCTCCTTCATAAACTTTTTAATTAAATATATTATTTGTTTTATTTCACGCTCAGTCGTTTACGCATAATCACCAATTGAAAATATAGCAAAACGCTTGCTTTGCCTTACAGAATAACTCCCATTACGGAGGACTACGTTATGTAAAAAGACCATATATCTGTGACGGTACAACTAGGGTCGGATTAGGGGAGGGCTACCAAGGCTACAGCCCCGGTGTATCCACAAGAGAGTGCCCCCCACAACCCACAATATAATTTTCTAACGATACCAAATAATATGCAAAATTATTTTTGGAAAAAAACATCTTAGCTCATTTGGCCTACACCACTACGTGAAAATTATAAAAAATAGGCTGAGAACTACGATGAAGCAAAACCGCTTGTCGTTATCCCTATTCAGCATTGAGAGTGATTTACTCCGGGAGCTGGATTTCAGCGAAATCATCAATGATTTTTCGTCGACAAAATCTCGCAAAGTTCCATTTGTTAATGCCACATCTTAATTTGGTTTATTTCTTGTATTTTATTATATTTTTTCCTTTTATTATTTCTTCTCGCAATAAATTATTGAGACACTCGAAAGAAAAAAATATTTAACCGATTTAAAAAAATAATCTCCACTCTTTTGTTTCCCTTAGGGCCTCCACACCTCTAAATCGTTGGGTACGCCTCTCATTGCAGGCCTAGATGGGATAGCCTGTACTCGTAGGTCTCCATCACTATATTCTCTCGGTAATCGAGGTAACTATCGTACGATACGCTTTTGCACTATCTCTATGCTCTCATATGCACGGAGTGACGTGGATTGTACCTACAATGTTTTGCAGGTACAATAATTGATTATAAAATATAGATTATTAGATTGCTCATGCCGTACTACGTTTTGGCAGCTAGGATTTTACTACGAAACGCAACGTGTAGATGTCACTCATAGTTCCAAACATAGCTTAATCTTATCTTAATGTTACAAACACATTCATACAGTATCTTATCTCAAAATTAATTAATAATGTAATAAACGAAATTTTAAATCATAGCTCTTACTATTTTGATATTATTTACATAAAGAAGTCAGTTATTCATTAAGTATACTTATAGGTTTCAATACCTAATAATTATGCGCTTTAATGTTAAAAAAAATGTCCGTATAATTTCTGTGAAAAATGTCCGCATTATTACTACTAGTTGAATGTTGTTATTGTTATAATTTGGATTGATTAAATAATCCCAGTTATTTAATCAATGTCAAATAAACAATATTTATAATGGTAAATAATGCTTTTTTATAACCAATCAGTCCTTTATAAAAATAAATCATTATCAATGTTATTATATATAGCCAAATTAATTGCTATTAGTTTCGTCGGACAATGCTACCACCGTTAGTCACTTATGCGCAGAAGGGTTGCAATAACGTACTATGGCATTGAGCAATCTAATACTCATATTATAATCTACGGTGGTACAATGTAGGTAGGTATGTGAAGTAGGTATAATGTAGGTACAATCATAAAATCAATGGTACAAGGTACGTTGTACGCGCCTACCTAATTATGAGTTACTTACTACCTACATAAAATAGTATTTGACTTGGGCAGCGAGTTATGTATATTTTGGAATACAATTAATTTTTTTTATTCCAGGATTAAAATAAAAAAGTTACAACATTACAATCAGCGAAGAAGTCATCATCATCATTGCGGCCTTTGTTTGGTCTATTCCTAAACTATATTCACAGAGAAAAGATAAAAAACTGTAGATATAATTCACATGGGATGGAATTCTAAATTTCAGTAAACCACTAAATGTTGTTAATAGTTTCTTTTTATCATTTTTGATGAACGGAGTATCGACATAGACCTTCTCCAATGTCTTCCGCCCTCGTCAACCATCGCCGAACTTAAATGCCCTCTCATGCAGTCTCGTCCTCCTTATCGTCTGACATTGTGTTCCATTGGTTTTTTTCGTGAAATAAAATTGGAAATTAATTCATATGAACGGGACAGGGCAATACTTTAGAAAGAAATGTGAAATGAACGTTTGACACTTTTCGTAAAGGGTTTTTCGTTAGGAAAGCGAGGGAACGATCGTTATAATACGATAGAGATGGCGAGAGTGTTCGCAATGCCAGCAATCAAATTGCGAAAGTATTGGACCCCATGCATCATTACAGGTAGGACAGTACAGTACAGGTAGAACCTTCGATCACGTTAGATCATAAACTGGCTTGCATTCTACAGCATAAACTCCTCATATATAATTATCCGCATTATCCTCATCTATCTCTCGTTATCTCCTCGAAGGTTGTCATGTCCCCGCATATGTGGCCAGCCCATTTCCATTTGAGCTTTGTCACTCATTTTACGAATTCGGCGACCTTCGTACGATGTCGAATCATACTGTTTCGAACTCGGTCTCGTATTTAAATGCCCTTTCCATCGCTTCTTCATTTACTTGCAGCTTGAGTATTACTGGACTTTAAGGGGATGGCGAGGAGGGGTATCCGCTACTGTTCTACGGCATGAGCCGACGAAAAGCAGGAGGACGGTACGCAGGCAGATGGAATGGGGTGTCGCCGAAACAGAAATGGCTCTCGCGGGTCATTTGGCGAAGTACGTAGTAAGTACCTAGAAATATTTGCGAGATATCGTTTTGATGGATCGCGTATCCGGTCGGCCGCGTCGCTGCGAGCGATATTTCACCCGGCTACCGTAACATTAACGGCGGAATAATGGACGGCATGAATTACCCCACCGCCGATTACTTTTATTTTTCCTTGTCGCCAAAAGGCGGGCTTTCCCGTGGAGGATTTATTGCCCACGTTACCATGGCGACGCGACGCGCCGTTGCTTGCGCCGCGGATAACTTAGTTCCGCTCGCGCTGGCCGCGGTGGATACTTCTGCAACCGGAAGTGTGTAGAAGGTAAAGGAACACTCGAATGAAATTGTATGTCCGGTTGCGTTGCGGGTTACCTATTCAAACACAAGCATATAATCGCGTACATATAGGCGTATACGTGTGTGCGTTGAAGGGAAGGGTTGTCGCTACGATTGTCGTTATTTTGAGAGGATATCGGTCGGCCGATCGTCCATGCAGCCCCTGGTAGCCCCGCTATTATTCATATGACTATGATTCGTTGATTTAACATATACTTAAGTATGTGCAGTAATTAATTACATATTTGTTTAATATGATGATATTTGCATTTAATAATATACGAGGTTTTTCAACGAACTTTATTGTTATATCGCCCCGAGATGAAACGTACAGAATTTGGACAAACTATATTCACAATCCAACTACGCCACGGCCCGCTAGAGACCGGAACCGGGCAACGAACTGCTCGGCGAGCCAGCCTCCACTCCCTAACTACTAAATTTAGACGGATTTCTCCATGCAACAGTTTGGTTCCAGGCTTGAAGTCGCTTGCGCAACCTATACCTACAGTAATAACGCGGCATTTCGTAGCTCGGAAATATCGCGTACCCGTGACATCCTTTACTCCGAGTGCCACCTGAGATCGGGTGGCCATAGGGTCGTTTCTAAGGATAGGCGACGATAAGACGACACATACCCCCGCGTCTTAAGGAACATACGTTCCCAGACTCCTCCGGGTCTCAGTCGGTTGACAACATGGCCGGTATTCCCCTTCCGTGTGTCAGCCGTCCAATTCCGTCCCCAGATCCACCGCACATTTAGGTGTGTCAACTGCTACGGGCGAATCCGTCCACCCCGGAGCGTTTTAACGATATCGATGGTTCTATCACCCCGAGGCGAAACGCCGAGACTTTGGACATTATACAAATCTGCTTACCAAGCTCCACTTAAGCCCGTAAGAGTCCAACACCTGACCTCGAGGCACTGGGAATGTTCAAGCCCAGTGGGGATCCTCGCGCTCTTATAAACAGTAAGATGATAAATAAATTCGATATAAAAACGATATTCAAACCGACCCAAAATATAGCTTGATCGCTGAGGCATTTAAAGGATGTAATACCACTGCAAACTCCGAGTGTGTATAAAATCCAATGTAGCTGTGGGTTAGCCTACGTTGGTCAAACGAAACGACATATAGCTACTCGACTGATGGAACACATCAAAGCGGTTAAAAACGTTCAGCGAGAAAAATCGGCGATCTGCGAACACATATTGGATAGCAGAACTAACCACTGGGTGTAGTTTCTAAATCCCGTTGTGCTATCCAAAGAACAATTATACTTTCCGCGCATGATCTGGGAAGCCATCAAAATAAGAAGAACCCTAAACTTCAATAGAGACGACAATTTCAAACTATACTACGTGGAATCCGCTTCTTAAAATATTGTCAATGCCCATCGTTGAACTCAAGGACGTAACACATACATCGAGTATTGTGTGCACTGCGGATTTTCAAAATTCGCGCGCGTTATATATATGTCCCACCACCGTTATAATATATGCAGTAATAGCAGCAGTTCGCCGCCTACCCGCCGAAAAACAAATGACGACTGACAGCACTTCAGTCTACCTTAGACAACGGCGGTTGCAACATCGCCGAAATGTGGAGTGCTAAAAAACTTCGCGCTTTAAATTTAAATGATGATTGATTCTGTTGATTGAAATTTATTTTTACGGAAAGTTGTGAGTAGAGAAATACAATTTTGTTCGACATTGTAACCTCATCGCAAACTAGATTTAAAACTTCTCCAGGGGGCGGGGGAGGTAGCTTATATTGTCACATAAGTTAATTTGTAGAATAAAAGGGATATGAAGATCTTGAACATGCCAATATAACTATGTTATGATAATAGTAGAGAAACCAATTCGTAAAAAGTAGCCTATTTACGATTCCCGTAGGACTGAAAAGGTTTCTAACGACGAATGGTATCAATGAAATCAGCATGGTCTACTGATTATGAAAATGCATGTCGTTACTTCTTAAAATGGTGGAGTAACTTTCTGTGACGTCACAAAGATGGCGCCTCTTAGTGTTAGATTTTATCGATTATTGCGATAACTATTTATCCGATTTAAGCAAATAGCACGTCAAATGACAGATATTTAAATTCCTAACAAAATATCTAAAGTTACTTTTATTGTAGATATTATATTTAAAGCAGTATTTTAAAAAATGTCACTTTTCAAGAGTTTTTTTTCTAAACACATTATGTTGGATTGGCAATATACCCAATTAATATTGAAATTAGACCAAAACTTTGTTAGTGAATAAATTAGATACACTTATAAAGTATACTAAACACTTTGAATTTTCCGAATTGCTATAAAAATAACGAAATTATGGCTATACGCCAGCGCGCGCTCGTCGGCATAGTAGAGAGGAGATTGAAAAATAATAACTTTCGTTGGAATGAAAAGGTTTATAACGATAAATCGTATCGTTAGAATCAGCAGGTCTACTGATTATCAGAATACCTCATATTGTCGCTTGCTAATATGGTGGAATAAGTATCTATGACTTCACAAATATGGTGGCTCTCGGTGTTAGATTTTGTCGATTATTGCGATAGTTATTTATCCGATTTAAACAAAGTAGGTGTCAAAGGACAAGTATTTATATGCTTAGTAATAAATATTAATAATATTTAAGAAAAACTAATATTTTAAAGTTAGGTATATATTTTATTATTTCTAATACGCATTAACTTATATTAAAAAGATATATGGAAAAAATTTTGAAAGAAAAAAAAAATAAACATTTGGTAATAAAATAAGCCATCCCTACTATTAAAGGAAATCTACATTATCTTCAGTGTAATTGAACTGATTGAAACATTGGACACCGTTGTGACAAATATCTTCGATACATTTTTGTTTCCGGTCAGCACATCCACAACGGGTTGTTCTGCACCCTGTCTTGCAATTGCAAGAAATTAATTCTAAATTTTTAAGAGTTATGGGTTCTCGCAACGATGTAATTGGACGTAGTTGCCCATCTTCCAACTTCCAGCCTCTATCAAGAGGTTGAGGTAAATTTTGGATTGGTATATCAGCAGTATACCAACAAAATGCTTGATAATTTGCCCTTTTAAGATGTAGCTCCAGAACATGTTTTGATGGTGGCAGTTTGTCAAGTGTTTTAACTTGCTGGAACATGGATGCCCTCAAATCATCAATATTGTCTATTGATTTAAACGCAGGTTTTTTATTGACATACATTTTAGTGACGAACATCTGTGCGTTTTTTATTTGTTCCTCAGAAAGATCTGGAGCGCGACCAAAATGTTTGAGCAACTCATGGTTCTTCTTAAATACCATCCAACTGGATTTCTTTGTATGGCCAGAGAAGGCGCTGGTGCTATCACATCCGGTTATAGCATGATAAGACAGTAATGAAGTTTTCATATTAGGATCCATTTTTCTTGCAATTTCATGAACTGCTATAAATTTTGGTTTCTTAAATGTGCCAAATCTAATCCACACAGTAAAGGGCAATTTATCGTAATAATGGATCATCAACAGCAACACGTCCGTATCACGACTGAGTACCACTAATGTATCAAATCCGTTCAATTTGGTATCCATCCCATGAAGTACAAACCTTGTATCGGCTTCTTCATGGTTGGATTTTAAGTGGTCAACATTTCTGTCGAAATTTGTATTTACCGTTTCAGGTTCGTCAAAGCCACCAGAAGTCAAGAGCTCGAAACTTGGGTTGAGTTTCGTTGCTTGTTCAACGATTTCCTTGGATAGAAATCGTGCTAAGCTGGCTTTGTTTCCAATTGAGTGGATAAAACGATCCCAATTACTAGGAAGAATTGTCTCTCTATTTGTAATACTATATTCAACTGGAACAGTTGACTGGCAACGTTTTGACCGAGCTCCAGACTTGATTGAAACCTCATTGTAGCGATCAAAGAGGACATGGATACTTTGACAGTTATATTTTTTAAAATTTGACATTACAGATCGTAGAAATAAGTCACTGAGATCGCCAAAAGTCTTTGAGCCCTTGGGTTTCCCGATAGCTTGCACCAGTGCTTGACCGTCAATCAAAGTAGCACATTTAGTATTTTCATTAGGTATTCGTAGTATTTCAAATGTATTTTCTTTGTCTTTTAACGTGTTAACCAATAATGCTTTTGAAGTTTGTCTTAATTCACCATCATTATTAAATAATGATGGAGGTGGATGACGTAGCTCATTTCCCAAAATTGTT
>JAOPUG010000152.1:9727250-9738329 GCA_027564375.1 Micropterix facetella
TAAAATAAGACATTTATCTGATATGGCCGGTAAAATTTAATAGGGTATAATCAGATCTATAGAGGTTTATATTGATGGTATGAAATAATTTCCATAACATCCATCAATTTAGATCGTCCATTTAATGAAGAACTTTCGAGACAGTTTGCAAAGTCATATTAAACCGAAGGTCGCTGGGGTTTACTCAACAGATTTTCAGAAAGTGTCATTTACTTGTAGGTTATTTAAAAATGATATTGGATAGCAAAAAGGGCAAAATATTTCGAGTTTTTTAATGATTATTGTTTAAAAATATGACACTAAACCATTTATGTGATTGAAATTGTAAGAACGATCAGATTAATGTGAAATTGAAGGAGAATTTTCCTCCTATATCACAAATTCAACCCCATTCTCTAGCATATTAAAAGTCCATTATATATTATAAAAACTTAATAATCTGCTTTGGACATATAGGTCAAAATGTCGAAACCTTGCGTCTCCAGCGTGATGGATAGA
Source organism: Micropterix facetella (assembly GCA_027564375.1). Taxonomy (NCBI): domain Eukaryota; kingdom Metazoa; phylum Arthropoda; class Insecta; order Lepidoptera; family Micropterigidae; genus Micropterix; species Micropterix facetella. The sequence continues at coordinate 9,727,749 of JAOPUG010000152.1, forward strand.
CAGAAAAACATCAAAACAGTCCATGGTTTTAGATGATTATTTATTAAACTCCTTTTATTTTCACTAAACTCCAATGGTCACCATTATTGCAAATTTTATTAAATTTATAAATTATAATAATAAGAATAGTAATAACAATAATTATTTATATAGGAAAGATTAATATAGCAAACAAATTAACTTTGTAGTCTACCCCTAAATTTAATAGCAAATGACTCGCGTGCCAAGTATAGCTCATTTCTTGAGTCCTGCTACAATGTACTGCTATGACAAACGCCTATTGTTTACACAATCGAGTGTAGCTTTGGCTGTCTTATGTCCGACCGACAAATCACTCCATTATGAGTTGAGTAATGGAACACATTAAGGCGGTAAAAAAGTCAAGCGAGAAAAATCGGCAATCTGAGATCCACATATGTGGAGCATGGAACGAACCATTGGTTGTTTACATAATTCAATTTGTGCTATCAAAAGAACAATTATATTTCCCGAGAACGATTAGGAGGGGAATCGAAACCAAAAGAAGGCCAAACTTCAATCGAGATTCCATCACATGGAGCCCTCTCATTAGAAAGTTCTTTTCGCTGACCGTTGACTATAGGAATATTAAGCGGAACAAAGTGAGCATGAGTGCATACATGATTTTCAAAATTCGCGCTAAAACAATTAAAGCCTCAACACTCGTTAGAAATTAACCTACCCGCCCCAACACCCATTGAACGCACAGTGCCGGCACGCAGAGTTCGCGACAGTAGCACTTTTTTGGTAATAATCCGTTTGCTTTCAATTAAAACGTCCGATAACCGCGTATCGTAATATATAGTTACGCTGATCGCTGACTCACTGACTGAATTTATAACGCTGTGGCGTAACCCTGAAGACGCTGTGTGAGGCTTGGCGGCGGCGGGGTGGCAAAGGGGAGAGGGGTGGAACGAGTGGGGGAGGGTGAGAGGGAGGTGTGAGAGGAATGACGATGGGAGGGGGAGGGGCAGCGGTGATGGGGGGAGCGGGGGCGGCCCCTGTGACGTTCGAAATTCGATCTATTTGACGGGTGCCTCATGCGCGCTACAACCAACCAGTTAGAATATATAGCACAAGTTACACTCCTTTGCAGTGTTGGGTTAAGCAGTAAAAGTAAATTCTGTCAGTCAACGGCCATTTATTTATACTTAGTATCAATGTGCGAAGCGGAAAAAGGAAAGCGGGGCAGGATTGGTGTAATTATAACTTTCCATTTTGCCCTCCGCGTCCATTATGCCCTCCCTTAACCTAATTGGAATCGACTAAGCTTGTCGTGGAAATGAATATCGTTATTTACTGAGGTAGCGGTTAGATGATGTCTAGCATACAAAATAAACTGAAATATATATGCAGAATACACTGCTATTATTTGATTAAGTATTCTTTACATGAAGTTCCACTTTATATTTCACATAGACTTCGGAGTTCTCTCTTTTGCTAAATAAATATTCATCTGCCTCGTATATTACTGTAACTGAAGTAATTTCTGGGATTTTTATTGTACAGGGTGGCTCATCAGTCCTTTGAAATATAAATTTCTAATTGAAATGCATATAACACGCTGGAGAGGAGCGGGCGGGGCAATAACAGTAGGTACGTTCAGTTTGTGGGAAGTCAGTCGCCATGGAGCGGTTCACCATTGCGGATCGTGCAACCATTGCACGGCGTAAATTTCGAGAACATCACAATCTACATAACTTTAATGACATTCTAACTGTTCAAACGATCAAGAACTGGGTTGCAAAGTTTGAAGAGACTGGTTCGACGTTAGATAAACAGCGATCGGGTCGACCAAGGACATCGCGGACGGAAGAAAACATCGACATAGCGTTACAGTCTATTCGTGAAAATCTTACCCAGTCTACTCGTAAGCGTTCAAGAACATATTACAGTTACTTCAGAGAAATATGTAGCGATGGCCGAGGACTTTTTTAAACCAGAATTGTAGAATTTTCTAGGCTACAATACGCGGACCTGGTTTCAACAGGATAGAGCGTCGGCCCATACCTCTAACACCGCTATGCCCGTCGTCGTCAACTTTTCCCCAACAAAGTGATCTCTCGAAGAGGAGACATTTCCTGGCCACCACGTAATCCGGAGCTAACGCCGATGGACTACTTTTTTATGGGGTTATGTCAAAAGTAAACTATATGACACAAATCTGTGGTCAATTGATGCCGTAAAAGAAAATATTTGAAGAGAAATGGCTAACATCACAACGCTGACTTGCCGCGCAGTCATCGATAGTCTTAGTCGTCGCTTACAGGAGTGCCGTGATCGTAATGGGTTACATTTGGATAATCTTATTTTCAAATAATAATTCCCATTTTATAAAGATTAATACTAAATAAAAATATTTTTCTTATTGTTATTAGATTTTTATTTATTAATTATTAACATGTCTAAGGACGTATGGGCTACCCTGTATTATTTGAAATAATGTGGAAACGATTTTTCAACCTTATATCTGTAAGTTATTGATGTATACAATATTAATCATATACGATGTTAATTTTAGATAATAAAATTACACATAAACATTTCATAAAACAAGTCTCATTTGAAACTATGGACGTAAAAAAGGGTAAAACACAGTATATTACAAAATAGACCATCACAAAATTGAGTAATTGTCAATTTGGTACGATATTATATATTTTTTTTAGTTGTTTCATTTATTTATATATTTATTACAATAATATTTTTACTTAACTATGCCACATACATAATATTTATTGAATTAAGAGAGATTGAGCATATCATATGGCGAAACGATTTATCCGCATACCTAACCAGGTCTAAGACCCATACAAGGATGCTGATTTTGGGTTTTGGTATTGACGAGCTGACTTCTGATATTATGTGCTTACTTTATTATTATATATTACATAAGAAAAGGATGCTACGATATTAGTAATACATAGTAAGAACAATAATTTAGTTAGTAAAATAAAATGCTATTTTTATGAATTTTATTTAACCCACTCTATATACACATATAGACACATTATATTAATAATTTACAAATACCACAATAACAATGTATTATCCTACTAACATCTTAATTTAGCGAAGAGAGCAAATGACACTCAGGATAAAACTGTCCCTTTTCTAGCAGGTGCTTCTTTATAAGCATTTTGAATGTAGCTAAGTTGCTTACGTTCTTGTAACTGCCATTTAGATTTTTATATAGTCACCATGCAAGGAAGTAAAAATACCGTTGGGCACAGGTTGTCTTTACATTTGGAATATTATAATTTGGACCAGTAGCTTGCCTTGTGTTTTTATTTTGTTGACTTTCTGCACTTTGGTCCCTAATTTTACAGAACTGAATTAATAATTGCTATATTTATAGTTCCCGCACATCAAGTACTCCATATTCCAAGCTTTGCTGAGGGGTATCTAGGGGATTTTTTGTTGATGACCTTCAGTGTCAGCTTCTGCGCTTTGATCAGAGGATAGAGTACCTACGCGGTACAACCACCCCAAGCGACTGTGCCGTAGGACCACAGGCTTTGGTACAACGCCATATAAACGGTTTTGAGTAGGGGCTTGGGAAGAATATTTCGAAGCTCTGGAATACGTTTCGAACGTGTAGTTAAGATCCTCGACAAAATGGGAAGACTGCACTGACAAAGACGTGAGCTCTTTAACTAACGGTTTTCCTGACTAAAATAATAGCCGAACAAGGACACCAGAAGTGCCACCTTGCTCGTTATGTATTAGGATTACTGGTGTATGACCATTCCTGGCATGTAAAACATCGTTGTCGATTTTACAAGTCTGACAGTTATTATACACGCTGCATTTCTGCACTCAGTTAACTACGTTTACATTCGAAATTTCGTAGCATTATTATAAAACCACTCTGGCGGAGTGAGATGTGTCCTGCCAATGATTTTGAATGTCACGATTCCATTCATTACTGCAATGTAGCATCACCTTTAACAGAACGAAAGCAGTGCGTAGCACCACTGCGATAATTTAATATAGCCAGGCAATTTCGTTATGTTGCTATACATGATACGATTTAAGCAAATATGTAGTACCTACCAGTATTGTAATACCGTGTCATCATGCAAACCATGCAATGACCCCCTCTCCCCTTACCAGTCCTTCCAGGGGCGTTCACCTTCATTGAGCCAACCAGCCAACCAAGATGAACACACTTGGAATACTTTTAACCAACAAGGCTTATATGATGACATCGTTTGCGTTCGATCCATCGATATTACGCTTTAATCGAAGACAGAGCCTTCTATTAACGCTCGACAAAACTAATCTCATACATAGAAGGCACAGTTGTTGTTGTTATTAGTAAACTGACTTTCGGCTGTCGGTTGTGTCTCGTAACGCGAGAGCCTAACCGTTGCATTTTACAGTATTGTAAATACGCACAATACACCATTCATTCTGGACCACTGGCAAACGACAGTTCACCTTACAGTGGCGTCATTAATAATTGTGTTTCTGCGTGAGAATGTTTTGACATCCAGTGCAATGGTATTACTGTCATATGAATACGTAAAGTTGTGTTATTTCTAATCAAAACATTGACTATAAATGCCTTTCTGATGTAATCGAAGAGTAGCATACAGATTTAAGTATACAATAATTCTGGTCTTTTGTCGTTTTGCCATTGTGACTGTTGGAAGTTAATCTCTCAGTACAATGAGAGTTTGACCTAACAAAGGATCCCATGGCAGTGTGCATAGCTGCAAATAAAACTGATAATGGCAGTTCATCTGCCCACGTGACATTTCTTCTGGTAGTGATTATAATCTTCGTAAATAAAGTAGGAGCGAGAGTGCGAAAGAATAAATTCTGACATCGCGACTTTCCTTCAGAGGATGTTACAAGTCTTGGCGGTGAAGATGCAAAGTGGTAACTTGTGTAAGAGATAAGCTTTAATAGGGCATAAATCTTGCTAAGTGATCGCAATGAAGAAGAGTTCAACGCTTATCGCTTAATTCTTTGCATAACTTCGCTGCTCGCTTCCCGCCCTCTAACTTGAGCGAAACCGATGTTCAGACTTTCTCTATATCCCATAACGGCAACGCGACGCAGATAATACCCCATAATGTTCAATATTTAGAGGCTTCGGAGAGCTTAACTTTGGTTTTTGTGGAAGGTGTCAAGGTTGGCCCTAATGATTCGACGATAATAATGCAACGATAACTATGCTGACTGTGTCCTCTCTGTATACATTAGAATATTGTGATTTTATCAAAAATAATACGGACTTCTACCCTTTATGAAGAGATGTACACTCAAGACATCTCATAAACTGTCCTCTATAGCGTGGGGCTCATGTAAGAAAATAACCAAGGACCAGCTTTTAATAGAACGAAAGTTACTAATAAGAGTCATAAACAAAAAGCCTCCTCGATCTTTGCGAAGTATAAGGTTTTGGATATTTATTAAGAACTGTCTTATGCATTTCCACAAAACTAAAAAGTACAGAGCAAGAAGGCAATAAACGCACATAACGAGGAATGCCAAAAAGAAATTTTTCACAATTCCACAGATGCATAGCTAATTTTCCCTAAGACAATATTTTATTATTGACCCGAAATATTATAACTCTCTTTATGAAACCACGAAACGCGTCGAAATAATGTAACTTTCAAAACTAAAGTGAATAATTGGCTCTTCGACATTGGTTGCTCAAAAGCTAAAGATTTTCTTATAACATTAGGGTAAATATATTATATACATGGTTTTTACAATATCATCAGAAATATAATTGTATTTTTTTGCAATAATATGGGCTTACCTTACATACTTATATGTTCCTACCTTACTTACTGGTTTTTTACCCTCCTAACAATAATGTTTGTTTGTAACTATCATATATGTACAATAATCGGCATATCCAGCTCTTTTTCTTGCACATCATTAAAAAATTAAAAAAACTTCTCCTCAGTGAGGACATAACTGGGAAAGGGACCTCAGTTCTGTTGTGTTAAATATTTTAACTCTATTCCGCAAAATGTCAAATCCATGCAAAAACCAGGTTTCAAGCATGGATTAAAGAACTGGCTCACAAACAAATGTTATTACAGCGTAAACGACTTTTAACCGATAATAACAAATACATATTACAACTTTTTCTTTTTAGATATTTTAAACCTATCTTTTTTTCAATCTCGCTCTACTTTCTGACAAACCGTATATACCATAATTATTTCACGATGACATTTTAGATCAAATGCAAATTGACTTTTGATCTTTAATTATGGCATAATACGTGTCCATTGGGCCTGATGGCCGCGTTTATGTTATCTTTTGGTCGGTCCATCTCACGGTTCAACTCCTATCTGGTAGCCTCCTCGAAGAGGGACTTGAAGCCGCAGTGCGGAACTGGGGAAAAACCTCGAGCGGACCTGGGCGGTTGATGCACTGGTCGGCTTGTTGGCTATCCTGCTTAATCGGCAAATAACCAGGGGAGCCTGGAAACGTATATTTCTCATGACAGCGGGAGTAAATATCGACCTGTTAATCACCCAATCTCGAGTGATACTGGCGGACATAGGACGCCTCAGATCCGCGATATATTTGAGTCACAAATTACTGCTTACGTCAGATAGAGACCGCACAAGCGACCTGGAGAAACCTGACCGGACTGGAAGATGGCGAAATCTGTCCAAGTCTGGTAGTAAAGGAGTGAGGACTACCCACTGGCTGGTACTTTCCAGTGCCTCATTGTAAGGCGTTGGACTCTTACGGGCTATGTGGCGTAGTTGGATTTGTGGATTGTATTAGTCTGTAATTCTTTGCATCTCATCCCGCGCAAGAAAGGACGATCAATATCATTATAACTTCCTGGGGTGACAGGTTTGCCCGTTGCATTGACATCTCCTACCTGCCTCAGGATACCTACACATCAACCCATCTAGATGCGAAGGCAGGAAAAGCAGCAGTCACACCGGCAATGTTGGCAACACAGGTAGCAACTCTCCCCTCGCAAAGGCTGGCGGTGCAGACTGGTACTTTGCTTTTTACGGTGTTGCGGACGTACTCATCTAATAATAATTGTTGTAATCCAGAAGGACATAATTAAATAGCCATATGTCCCCATAATGTTATATGTATTAATCTAAAACTACAATTTCTGAATGTGTATGTACCTTTATAATTGTCGTTAAGTCTAAACGCTCTACTATTATATTCACAGTTAATTTGGTCCATTTTATAAACATGAATTTCATATAATAAACATGAATTTCAATACAGAATAATGGGAAGTATCTAAGTTAATCTCTGGCAATACGGTGCCGATCGCACATGACGGTACAGCTAGTAACATAAGTACCTTAAAGGAAAATGGTACGAACTAGTGATGCAGCAAAAATAAATCATATACTGGGCCCGATTGTATTTCTTCGTGAACTACGAGTAATATTGGAAATTAGTTCAGGCGAACGAGACAGCGCAATAGGTTAGAGCGGAATATGAAATGAATGATCTTCGATTTTCCCGCACCAAAACTACCTGCTGAACATATAGCCATCCGAATAAATGTGAACACATTTGGTGCGGCCTCGGATTTAACTGTTTTTTAGATGGGTAGTTTTAATGCGGAAAAGTGACAACCGTTCATTTAATATTCCGCTCTAAGTAATTTACGATTTTAGTTCACGATGAAACAGAATCGAGTCCGCCATTCAGTTTATTTTGGGTTATTCTCTGCCATATACTTCTGACATGTCTTCCTTTTTAGAGTATTACTAATAATAATTATTTGAAACAAACGTTTATTGATATGTAGTTTGTTAGAAATTAGAAAAATATTACAATATTATAACTTAAAAACTTTATATAGAACAGAAAAACGAATAAACACATAATAATTGCTATTAGTTATGTACCTACCCATAATGTTACATATTAATTGGTACATTCTTTGGGTACTGCGGACCTGATTTTCAGGATATCCCTTTTCAATTATAGTGACGTTAAGGTAGCTCGGCACATTATGAACATCTAGTATCCAGTACCCAGTCACTAATAGGCTGCAAGGAGATTCTATAATAATGCCGGGAAGGTCGGCAGCACAGGTTTTCGCCCTTTGCGATTTTTTGAAAATATTATTAAGAGGCAAGGCTTAATAGGATTACAAGAGAGGCCGTGGTTGCGCCACCATACAGCCAAACGTTCGAGGTCCGAATTAAATTAGCTACCTCTGCGTCCAGCTCTCGGGTCAGACCTCAGTATATATCACGCCGATTCTGTCAAAAATAGCAAATGCAGTCGCGAAAGTGGATTTTAATTTTGAAATTTATTTCAGGAACAAAATAACGAAAATACGAAGAAGTATATTGTGAGCTCCGCGACTGGTGGCACAGCGGCGTGAACAATTATTATGAATTCAAAGAGAATATACATTTATGTTTTAATTATTATTATTACTAGTTTTATTTATTTGCTGGAAAGAACGAAACTATAATTTACTGAATATAAATTGGAATTTTATTGCAGTATCATATACGAACTTATACATTTTATATGCAGGAAGAACCTGATAATTATAGAAAGGAAGAAAATAAAGTAGATGGATTTAGCTTTCTTATAAGACAAAAGTTGAATGTACAATATTATCGAGGGAAGATTACCGGAGAATTAGGCGAAATATTACCGCTTGATAGGTTTTAGATAGAAATGTATGTTTTAAATATTGCCCTTTTATTATGTTAAATATTTATTTAATATTCGGCATTGATACCTTTGAGGGAAGATAAGAATAACCAAACGATGGCGGTCGGTCGGTATTCTGGGTTCATAAAGCAAATATTATCACTTTCATATTTTTGTATTATGGTTAAATGAAATTTAATTAATTTATACTATAAAAATATTTCCGAAAGTAGGGCTTGGGAATACTTATTGGCGAAGAGAGCAAGTACCTGCTATATTAATAAAGAGTTAGCAGAAGTGGCAAAAGCTGAGAAAAATGGCTGCCGTCGACTGGCAGAGGCTTTGCTTTTTCCCCTGTGGCATAAGATGTCGTCGGTTACTTAAGATAGGGCCAGGCCAGTGGAAGTACTATGTTTTTTCTTAAGTCTGACTGAAAATACGAGAGTCGTTGTAGGATATTAATATTATTAGACACGACTGTAGCTACTTACCTACTAGTATAATCTATATTGTAGAGGTCAATTAACATTTGCCTCATATTAAGTAGAAACCTTTTACATTTATACCTATAAATAGTTGACATGACGAATATAATTAAGTTAAAAGTATAATTTATGTAAGGGGTGTCCGTCAATATATTAAAAAACTTAACTATCTCTCTAATTATTTTATTGTTTTAAGCATCTTATTATTTTATTAGAGTTTTTATTTGTATTTGGCTGACACTCGTGAAAAAGTGTATCTAAGGCGATGTAGTCAATTCTTCAGAGAAATAAGCATAATCACCGAATTAGTCGAATAACGCAAAAAGCAGGCATGGTGATTATAATATTTTGCGTCAAGAATATAAAAGTGTACCTTATTTTGCAATAACTGTGTTTAGCCAGCATATGGACACATTTTACATAGATTTCATAATATTTATAAATAATAGGTAGAAGCTTTGCACCTGGTGGATTCTTCACATAGGCATTTCAATGCTGAACATAATCAAGTGAATATGGATGAATTCCAAAGTTTGAACCAGAGTTGCTCACGATAACATTCTAAAATGTAACGATAACGACACAGTAGAAACTTTAATAGAATAGAGAAGCAGCAAATACCACTTCATTTGACTTCTCAATATCAATACTTCATTATAAAATATCAATGCTTTGACAAAGTATGCGAAGGAAAACAAACGAATTTTAATATGAAGGATACGAAACAAAATAGGTTCAAGTTGTGATGAAATGGAGAAGTGACTTAAAGGGAAATAATTCCTATGATGCAAATAAAACACTACTAATAGAATCATTCCTCTTCATTGCATCACTAGTTCCAATAGCCCCAATTCTGTACAAATGTTAGATAATTAACAGTTAACACAAAACGGCCGCATAGACTTGAACATCCCACATCCCGCTGCAATTAGTTGCATTGCAGTGGGGATGGTAACCATATTATGAAACGCCTGAAAAGTTCTCGCCACTGGCATAAATGATATGAAGTTTTAAAGAGGTTATTCTGTTGGTAACTCTTCTAATAAAGTGCTCGGTAAAGATCGAACAAATATCTACAGTACAAAATAAGAGAAGTCCAAATGTACTGTTCTGTATTATACGATGCAAAAACGCCCCATTTCATAGATATGATTTGTTTCCGGTGAATATATTTTAAAGATACAAAATAGATTTCAGCAAATAATAAAACAAAATTGCGAGGCGTTTCTGAATCAGTACTTGATATACCTACATAATACGAATTTTTAAATTGAAGCTTAAAACTGGGGCAGAAGGAAAACCCAAGGGCTTGTCAAACTTCGGCTCATATGATTATTTTCTTGTATGTATGTATACTATATTAAAATTTTCAGGGTAATTTAAAATACCTACCTGAGCTGAGCACGTAAACCGCGAGAGATACATTGTGCCACTCCTC
>JAOPUG010000152.1:9802832-9812868 GCA_027564375.1 Micropterix facetella
AGTTTATTCGTTCGTGCATAGTAACAAAACATCGCAGGATTGTAAGAAAACTTGGCCCCCTCGGGCGGGGGGGGGGAGTAAATGTTTCAACTATGTATATATAAAATGTTACACTAATGCTTAGATAAAAGTTTAAACTTACGTATAAATAAAATATTCATTTAATGATATTCATATCTTATGAGTAATATAGGCGGAGGAATATCGATGAAAACGAGACAAAATTGCTTTATGTGTTTTGTATTATGCTTTTTAAAACTAACATATTCCTTAAAATAACATATTTTTCTAAAATTTTCGCGTAAAATAAAGTGAGTGAAGATTGGAAGAGATTTTCATATTACTTCGGCCACCTAAGTGGTCAAATCTTGAAATCCTGCTTAGCTTTCTTACTATGCACGATAACTCGAGTTAACTAATTCATCTTCATTGAGGGAGTCATTACAGGAGTTTAGGTAGTTTTTTAAACTACCCTGAACATCTTAATACATATATACAAGAAAATAATCATATGGGCCGAAGTTTGACAAACGTTTTCCCCCTGCCCCAGTTTTACCTTATAACACAAACTAAAGGACCCGTGACATATCGACTTTATATATTTGCATAAATTTAGATTATTTTTTTTTATATCTAGCTCTTTTTCACGGTTCATAGTTTATTTATTTTCAAAAAACTTCACAGATTGTTAAAAATAATACTTTATATAAAAACAAGTTAAAGAGCAAATATGATTAAAATTTGGGAATTTTACATCATTTCTTAAAAAAAAAAGCATTAAAGTACGATTATTTTATTTGCATTTACGGCACAATATATTAAAACTAAAATGGTTTAAATAATAATTTAAAGAAGATTTTTTCTTCTATTAAGCTGTACCTATACATAAATAAATAATTAAAATAATATGTTGCAATTACTAGCAATAACTATTTAACAAAGTCAGGAATAGCTATGTTAATAAAATAATGACTAATAATTGAATAGTCAAAATAGTTACGAGATGTTAAAATCAATCAATGAAAATGGTGATAAAAATGAATGTTATAACAGAATTGGTAGAAAAAATGTATTCCTAATAAAAAGTAATCTCAAAAAAAGTATTAGTAATCAATTTGTAAAAATAAAAAGTCTTTAAGTCTAAAATATTACCTATCTATACATAATAATACCAAATATCTATTTTTTTTACTTGGAAATAGTTACTAAATTCCTCAAAATCATAAAAACCGCAGGGTACATCAATGGCACATAATAAACTTAATAAAAATATGTATGGATTCCGGAGGCAGGAGGGATATTTAATTGTATTTATTTATAAATAAAAAAAGAAATTATTTAAATTTAATATTTACCGATTGTCGAACTACCAACTGGTTGCGTAGGAGCTTTCAACCCAAAACCGAATCTTGCTTGTCATTTGGGATTTCCCGTAGTCAAACTACGGAATGTGATATTTCTCACTTCGAATAATGCCATAAAACTTCAAACATCTTTTAATTTTTTTTTTAAGAAATCTGAACAATCATGGAATTGATCAACGAGAAAATGATGTATAATATATTACTCAGCGAGCTAATAAATGTATATAACCAATGATAAATTACTTCTCACCAGACGTGATTGCTAGCGGAACTATCCACTCGAATTGACCCGCATATTTTACCTATTGGTCGAGAATGCGCATAATTTATCTACTAAAATATACATAACATATGAAAATTATATTTTGTTTTAAAACCACCAATTCTGAATTTCAATTCATGGAGCAATTATTTTTTTAAAAAATTTAACTTCAAGACATGTTGGTATAGGTTGTAGAATGCCATCAAAAGTTATGTAAAATGCAAATAGGTTTCGAAATGCCAGCAAACAAATAATATTTTAGTTGTGATGTAATAAATTTTGGAGAAAGCAATAAATTAATGAAATGAAAAAGGAATCAATCACTAGGCAGGACGTAATAACATCAGCCCTATATAAGACAGCTATTAAATACATAAATAATAATATAGATTGCCTCGATTTATTTTCAGCGTTGCAGTATAATCCTAGTGCTGGCAATCGCTTACAAATGGGGACTTATTTACAATGATACGAAGCGGGATGGTTACAGAGACAAAGTTTAGTCCGCTACGCGACACGGAAGGAGGGATGCCTGGCGGTGGACACGAAAAATGCTATGTCGGTTGAAGTTGGTCTCGTGATGAGACTGCTATTGAACTGCACGGACTGTTTACACACCCTACATTAGCAATGGCATCAGAGATTAGCAGACCCATTAGCAGACCCACGGATTCTGTATTCGGCGATTGACTTATACACCCTCCATCTGTCTTCTCATTATGCATGCATCTGTGATTTTGTAACAATCTACGTTTTCCACATCTAGGACAAAGACTTTCATATTTAATCGTAAATTCCCCATTACAGTCAAATTATATCGGATCGCGTATAAGACCACTTTGCTGCAAGGTATCGAATAGTTTAGGTTTTGTTTTGGTGTTTAGGATAGCAAGGCTTTACGACCAGTCGCTTAATCTCCACTCCCCTCCTTGTTTGGTGGCCTAAAAGAAAGCAAAAGTTCTCCCAACTCAGTCTGCAAAGTCTACAAAATTTGACATGTATAGGTTAGCAGGGCAATGGGCACCTGCCCTTTCGCCGAAATGTAAGTGCTACTGAACTGAATGTAAGTGGAACTACTTCCCTTATATGTAAGGAAGTAAGGCTGTAAGGAAGTAAGTATCCATTTAGGCTGAAAAGGTCAATCAGTTTAAACCAGGAAAATCTGCTAGGTTATTTAAAAATCCTTCAGAATACACATCAGGCAATGTCTGTTGACATTATTTCATATATCATGCTATGGTAGCCGTTATTTACTTCATAATTACTAATACGAGATATCAACTGAAAAGACATAATTTCATCAAATCCTTTGAAATTGTTATTACAAACCGCCAGATTTGAGATGACAACCCGGAATGGTCACTAGTCTGGTATATAGGTGGATCGAAAATGAAGGAGAATACAAGGGAAGATATATTTGGACCGAATTTCAAACTCTCCAAGATCCTGAGAATAACACCTACCATCTTTCATCAGAAATTCATGTCATAGAAAAGTGCGAAAAAATAAATCCAAAATGCTTACACGGCGCTAGACTCTATATAATATCATAGTCAAGCAGCTCTTAAAGCTCAGATTTTGTGTCAAAGCTAATTTGTTGATATCCATACAACCTAAAGCAACTGACGCAAGGGAACAAAGTTATACTTCGGTGTGGGTGCCAGGGTAACAAAAGCGCTTACAATCTTGCGAAGAAGGGGATTAATAGGACTCCATAAGACCTGAACCATTTTGTGGTGTGAATGGCCGATGATCATGTCGCAAGATCCTGACAATTTACTTCTCAACAGACCTGATAGCTATCAGATCTCTGAACGTGAAGATACCGCTCACCGCACTTTCATTACATCGCAGGATTGTAACTTCTACCGTGTATTTGTTATTTGTGTTCGACTTCATCGCGTTTGTCAAGTAACAAATTATACTAGTAGGTTTGTAAACAGTAGACCTCGCGCATTTAGACAATTTAAAATGCCCCTATCTTGAAACACAATCAAAAATTAAATTCTCAATAAATACGAGTACGAATAAGATACTAAATATTAAAATGTTAAATCCTGCATTCCTCCCTCGCGATTGCTATTGCAATATATTTTTAAAATATTTATTATTTGTCTACTTGAGTTACTCTTCATTTCAATATGACCACTTATATACAGGCCTCTCCCTGTATAAAATATTTGAGATGTTATAGGTGTGAAACTGATTAAATTAATAATACTCTTTGTCTTCAACTTTTTAATACATTTTTCCATATGATTAAGATTTAATATCTTTTATTATTTACCCCATATTTATATATTTTCATAAAAATATATTATTTGTCGGCTCGACTTACTCTTAATTTTGATGTTGTATATTTATATAGAAAAAAAATATTCACCCTCTCCCCTTACTTGACTTGCTCTTTCTATTAATGTGTCTGATGTCTATATTAATATATTTTTATCTATCCCAATTAATCGTCACTATATTGAAACGAAATAAAAAAATCCCTACAAATATGATACTTCAAGGAACATTCCTGCCAAATTTGAAAGATATCTAACGACATTTCTTTTTCTAACAGCGTTATAAACAGACATAAAATGCCAATTGATCATCTCTAGCCGAGTTCTTTACCAATTTGTAAAAATACATCGCTGTGCCAAAGTAGGTTATTTTATTGCATATACTTCATCAATAATAATTATTGAGTACACCGCATATCCACTAAAATTCCTCTAAATCTAAAAGTTTAAAATTCCACACATTTTGATTTAAAATGTAACGGTTGGTTAACATTATGTTCATGCGTACGGTTAGTTAAACTCAATATTAACTTTATAATACGTGTAAGTAACCGGTGACTAATCTATTCATATAGTTTGGCTTAATTCAGTGGGATTACACCGCAGCTCGATGAATAAAAATAAAAGAGGCTGGTTTCGTATTTTCTTATCGGGTTCGATAGCCTATGCAAGAGGACAAAGACGGTCCGAGACAGACATTAACGATTCGCTTGCTGATGCTGCCATTACCAAGGGTCATTTCACTCGGAGGGCGAGAGCAATCGACTGGGTAAATCCGATTCTTTACCGTCAAGTGTGTACAAAGAATACATAGCTACGATAGGTGGTGTTAAAGATTTTTTCTACCCGAGAGCAAGAATCCATAGATAGAAAGAGGAAAACAACAGTATCGAAGCATAATCTATATTGCATGTAAGCATATAGCTACACATAACAAACAACTATTTACCATTTATGCACATTGGAGTTCCGCAGAGTAGCTGTATTAAGATTCGAAGTACCCGTAGTGTAACTTATATGTACGTAAGTGTGTGAGGATTCAAGCGAAGGAAAGTACGGCATTTAGGAATAGAAAGGAATTACCCGAAATATCTAATAGACAGGAGCGGATCCAGGAATTAGGCTCGAGAGGGGGGTGGGGTTCATTTTGTTGGCGGATTACTTCATAACCGCCTTCCACCATGCTTATTTTTATTTATTTATTTTATTTGCAGCTGTCAATACAATTAATAGAAAAAAAATGCAAAATTACAAATTGCAACTGAAAATAGACAAAGAATATGTAGTAGACAAGTAATTGACAAAGACTATGCAATAAAATTACAAACGCTGCAAATTAGGAGTAACCTCAGAATATCTCTTAACCTGTTTTTCAGGACACGCCTATTATTGGTACCATCATTTAGAATAATTAAAATTAAAAATCAAAATCAAGCAAATCAATATCAAAATAATCAACAACAAATATCACGATAAAAAATATATGAAAAAAGGAGAAAACTATAATAATAATCAAATTAACAAGTAACCATTCTAAAAAAAACTGAAAATCTTTGGCTTCTAAAATTTTTCTTTTAATAACAAAATTTTTATAGTGGTCTTTAAATATTCCAATTTATTTCGATCGCAATGCCATACCCAACCGATTCCATACAGCTGAATAATAATAATAATGTTGGCTTTGTTGTATATTGTTTTGGTTTTCTGCTAGTAGACTGTCCATTGGTATTAAAAGTGTAAAAACACATGCTAATTGTTGTTTCAACAATTTCCTATGAACATTTTCTGAAACTGCCTTGAGCTGCCTCTGCGTATTCTGTTTTAGCTTAAATGCCGGAACCGGGAAAGTCTCACGGGGTCATGTCTAGTAGATAGGGTGCTTTATCGACGACATTTACTGAGTTTGTGGTTAAAAAAAAATCGTGTACGCATTATCGTGATGTAAATTGTTTTCCACAAATCTGCCCTTTTCGATCGGATGACGTTTTCTCACAGTTGCCTCATAACTTCTTTGAGGTCGACTAACCTAACCAACAGCTGTAATCGAACTGATTGACAGATTGCTCCAAAACTCTACGGGCCAATTAAATGCATTGCTACCAACTTATAGATTTTTTTTGCAATATCATAAGTGATTTTAAAATGAATAATTCCCTCTATTTATTTCAAACTCTACGTGAATTTCGGCATTTGAAAAAGCAGAGACGTGTTAACAGAAGTTCAACACATGTCTTGATCAAAACCTATCAACACCTACTCCGAAGAAATAATGGCAGTGGCAAATTGATGGCACTGAGGGCATTGGTGTAAATTATGAGAAAATTAAGACGATTTAAAAGCTGTACTCAACAAAGTTTGGTATACTATTAAAAACATAGCGAGTATACACGATTAGAGAATTAGAGAAGTTGAAAATTAATAGCAGTAAAAATATGAAAGTTTGAGGGTAACTCAAATACATATTTTTGTAAAAAAAAAAGAGAAATAGTTAAATAATTATCTACATATAAAAAAGACACGCGCATCATTTTAAATTATCGTTTATTTAAAAAAAAAAAACAAAAGAAAGGGAAAATGTACATTAAAAAAATGTGAATATAAAATTGTGAATATAAATGAAAAGTTATATTTATCAGACGAACGAAAAAATTTTAATCGATAATTTCTAATATTTTTTTAATAAATGAGCATATTTCTTGAAACACACTGATGGAAGGCTATTATAATCATTCTTCGTTTTTGTAGTTATGGAAATTACTTTGGCTTTCATGTGTTGGCTTCAATCACATTTTCCAATAGAGGTTTCTCGTCCGAAAGTTTCTTATTTTGTCATTTTTAGCACTAGGTCTGTACCAAAATTGATTAGAGGTATAGTGGGACCATGGGTCCATATTTTATAAGGCGCCTCTATAATAGGTAACAACACCTGTAATAAGTTAAACACAATATATAAGATGTTACATAAATGATCAGGATAAGTTTAAGATCAATACTACGGGCGAACCCGCCACAAGAGCCGCTTGAATGAACTTCACCGTTATATCGCCTCGGGATACAAATTCATGTATCCAACTACGCCACGGGCCATTAGATACCGATGCATTAATAGAGAGGAACCGGGCAGGAAAGATACTCAGCGGGCCAGCCTTACTCCCAAACTATAAACTTTAGACGGATTTCTTCATCCATCCGTTTGGTTCCAGGGTCGAAGTCGCTTACGCAACCTCTACCTATGGTAATAACGCAACATTCCTTAATTCGGAAATATCGCAGACCCATGATCATCGGGTCGTCTAAGGATAGGCGACGACAGGTCGACACCTACTCCCGCGTCTTAGGGAATTTATATTCCCAGAACCCTCCGGGTCTCAGTCGATTGATAATACGATCGGTATTCCCGCCACGAGCGTCAAATATCCAGATCTGCCAGGGGTTCCGTCCCCAGATCCGGTTCACCGCGTTGATCTTCAGGGAGGCTTCCGAATAGGAGCTCTTAAAGAGTTGAGCCGACCAGATAACAAAGGCCATTTTATAGCCCAAACGACATGGAACCCTTTGGTGTCAACCGTTTGGTACAAGATAAATGATCACTAGGACTGCAGGTTGGGTTTAAGATTAATACCCGGGCAAACCTGTCACCCCGAGTCGTTTCAACGAACTTCATAGTATCGCCCTGAGATGAACGCAGATTTTTTTGACAAAATAATCCACGTACCCAAACGTCACCAATAGCCCTCGCGAGACCGACTCCTTACCACGAGGCACTGGGAATTTTCAAACCCAGTAGAGCCCTCATGCCCACGCTCTTACATTTAGAAGGATTTCTCTTTCCACCCATTTGGTACCAGGCTTGAAGTCGCTTGCGCATACTCTACCTATCGTAATAACTCGGCATTCCTTAACTCGGAAATATCCCAGATCCGTGGCGCCTTTTACTCCGTCTGCGATCCGAGATCGGATGGCCAACATATCGTTTCTAAGGATAGATGAAGACAGGTCAACACCTACCCCCGCATTTTAAGAAGTATTTCGCTTCCAGACCTCCCGGCTACTCGTCAGTTGAGCAAGGCCGGTGAACCGATCAATACATCAACCATCCAGGAACGCTCGAATAACGGATCCGACCGCATAGCGAGTTCACTAGTTTAGTCCCTCTTCGAGGAGGCTGCCGGTGGGATTTAAGCTGTGAGTTGCGTCGACCGAGTTGACAAATTGGCCTTATGACCCATACTGTACGGCTCCATTAGGCTCTTCACTTGACGGACTGTAGTAGACATTAAGGTCCTAATGGGGTATGTGCAGCTGGGATCATATGACCATTTTCTAACACATGTCGGCCCGATTTATGGCTCAGCTCCCATCCGGCAGCCTTCCCGAAGAGGGACTAATCCGGTGAAACAAGTTTTGAGGTTGGACCTCGGGTGGCCCTGGATGGTCGATGTATTGGTCGGTTTACCGGCCTTGTACAATGACGAATAGTCGGGGGAGTCTAGTTGCGTAACACTTCTTAAGGCGCGGGTGTAGGTGTTGACCTGTCGTCGCCTAACATTAGAAACATCCCGATGGCCACCCAATCTCGGATAATCATCGCTCAGTAAAGGACACCAAGGGTCCAAGATATTTCCGAGTTACGGAATGCCGCGTTATCACGACAATTAGATGTTTCGAAAGCTATTTCGAGCCTGGAACTAAACTTGTGGATGGAAAAATCCATCCAAATTTGGTAGTTAGGGAGTGAAGCTGACCCGCCTGGCAGTTCGGTGCTCGGTGCCTCTCTATTTTGGCGTTGGTATCTAACGGGCCGCGGGGTGGTTGGATTGTGGATATGTTATGTTAAAATTCTGTACGTTTCATCTCGGGACGATGTAACGATAACGTTTTTTAAAACTCCTCAGGGTGACGGGCTCACCCGAGTATAGACGTGAATCCAAATATTTAATAGGACCGCAGTCAGAACGTAATAATCGAAATTAAACTTGCTATCAATAAACCCTTTTTTCTAACCGTCACTTGATTTCAACTTCTGTGACGTAGCAATTGTAATGAGTCCCCGCTGTGCATTCTTTGTCGCTAGCTAGTCAAGAAAGGGACCGTCTTATCCCGGGGATTGTAGGCGAGCGCGAACGCCGCTGTCTAGTTTTCCGAGATTACAGTAGCCGTGTCTCTGAAACACCAATGTACCTAAGTGATGTTACCCACAAAACTACGTCTCTCAGAGAATAGCCCTTTCGCAGCATGAATCCCCTATACATTATGCCTCGAAACCGCTACGCGGCGTGACAACCAAGACGCGCTATAGGATAGAACAGGAGTCACCAACAATTATATTAGGTCCTTATCAATATAATTGCCGTTTTTTACACTAATCACTTTGCACTTATGTAACATCGGTTTGAGTTGGGAATCCAAAAAAAGTTGGGAATCCAAAAAAAAATATATTAATGCCGTGTTATTACTTTTTCAAAATTAGTTATTGATTTTTCTTTCTGTGGTTTGTAATTTCGAGCAAAATTGAAGATATTGCGTTTTTTGTTAATATGATAGTTCTATGTCGGTGTTATCCATTAAAGTTCTTGCTATCTGGCACAATAGTTAACGTAAATATGTACTGCTAAGAACTGAAAATAATTATAAAGGAGCTCGGTGATTAATTTACCATGGCTGGTCTACACACTTCAACGAACGACCAAACAACGGACGACTACAAACTTTAAAACAAAGAGTCCCAAAGTTGCAGCAGTGGTGACTAGAGACTCTTCATCAACCGTCATACTTGCCAGATTTGCCACAACACAATTCCACGTTTTACGGAATTTGTTTGACTTTTTCAGACAAAAAATATCACTCCGTAGATGCTTTGAAAAAAGATCTCAAAATATTAAATGATTCCTGTCCATGATAATAGTATTGTATCACAGGCATTTACAAAATCCAATAAAAAATGCTAAATTGCATGAGAAATACGGGTCAATAATTCGAATAATATATATTTTCATGCTATTTTTTTAGTCCCTAATTTCAATTATTGAACGGCAACTTCATTGATAAGGACTTAATATTAATTTTATAGTGTAATTAATATTCATCGGGAATCGATATGCATGATTTTACAAAAGAAC
>JAOPUG010000152.1:10043805-10053879 GCA_027564375.1 Micropterix facetella
CTAATAAAAGCATGAAATAATAAGTAATAATGAATAAAGATGAAACTTACACTTTTATATATATATTTTTTAATCAAGAATAACTCAATTTTTTTAAATTCAGCGATAGTCATGTAGGTACTTATGACTTCTGTTAAAATGCCTTACTATTTTTTGGAGTTCCTTGCTCCACTATTTAGTGTAAAAGATGAAAATGAAAATTTCCGGTATAACTCCCAGATTTATTTTAATTTATTTAATCTTTATGAAAAGTCTAAAATAGCTATGTACTAAAGAAAGGTGCCCTTAGTTATGATTTTTTTACAGTTAGCTAATATCATCAGTTAGTTCACTATGACGGTTCAAAAATTGCCAAAAAATTAAATCGTCGAAAGTTACATACATCTTCGTCATAACGAAACGGCGAGATATGCAGCAGATCTTCTGCTCTATTAAAGACATATATTATGAAAGACAGATAACCAATTGTTAAAATGAAATGTCAACCCCTAGCAGCATATTTTGTGGGGTACCTTAGGGATCAATACTTGGTCTGCTACTATTTAAAATAAAATTAACGATATCCCAAATTCGGTAACTTTATATTTCAATGATACCAGATTTTCGTGTATATATAAAGTGGGTATAAGCTGCACAACACAGTAAACAACTATATATATATATATACTGTGAGTCATGAGCTGAAGTTATATGCCAATCAGCTCATGGCAAATCCAACTATAACCTATAGAAATATCCGTGAATAAAAAACAAGTTGTAACGTTAATAATATTTTATTGAGAAAAAAAATATTTCGGGGCGCCACATCGTGGTACTGTTACCAACAAAAAGAAAAGAAGAAGAAGTGAGAAGGGACAAGGGAGAGTAATCTGGGTCGACCGGTGCGTGGTGTAGCAGAGATAATTGAAATAGATTAGCAAAGCGGTGTTAAAAGAACTACCATTTAGCAAACGCTTTGATCTATTGAGAATGCCGCCGCTGCGTCAGGGTTGTTCATTTGGTTGTTTCGTTCCAGTGGTTAATGGGGATACCTACTAATTCTAATCATATTTGTTCGCCAGTCGCCAGTTGCCATCCATCAACACACCAACTAACTGAAGTGTATACGAATTCACCCTCCCGCTCGTCACCCACCACCTCACGATTGTCCAAAGCGGGAACATCCGTTGCCTCGCTGGTAGGTTTGATTGCACCATGCAAGCAGTGTGTCTATTGGTTTACTTAAATAGATGATGGACGATGATATGGACGAGCTTGCATATTATAATAATAATCATAATTTATCAAATCATAATATACTAAATTCTTAGGGGTAACTATAGACGAAACATTAACCCTCCTATACTATCCACTGGTCATTTTTACCAAGACCCATCTGTTTTCGGGTGGAAGTCCGTACTTACGTCCGTACTTGAAAGCTATCCGAGAATATAGGTACAATATTTATAGGTGCCCGTATTTCATCACAAAGCGGGATTCAGGGGCAAAATGACCCGTGGGTTATGTGCGCGTGATTATTTCGAAATTTGGTACTCATTTTTTCAATGGTATTTTACCTTTTTAATCAGTCAACTTTTATGATCTGGAAAGTAAACAATTATTTTTAAAATGTTATCACTAAGATATTCAATCTACTGAGACCCGGAGGGGTCTGGGAATGTATGTACCTTAAGATGCGGGAGTAGATATTGACATAATATCACCTATTATTAGAAACGGCCCGTTGACCACCCGATTTCGGGTGATTACGCCGATCCTCATGTCTGGTTACAGATTTAAAGTCGCTTGCGCGGCCTATACCTGATGTTAGCGGTAATTCTTATTCGAATTTATCAGGGACCTGAGGCGCCCTTTGCCGGTCCGTATCACACAGCATCTGGTGTCCAACGGATCTTTTCTTAGGGTAGGTGATGACAGGTCGACACCTACTCTAGCTTCTTAGGAGACGTACGATTCCAGAGTCCTCCAGTAATTCGCTGGCCAAGCACAAGGCTACAAAACCGGCCAGGACCCAACCGCCCAAGGCCGTTCGTATTCCCTCGGCGCACAATATATCCCAACTGCCAAGGACTGAAGTGGCCTAATGGGGTCGTGCAGCTCGAGCTCTATGGCCGACTCACGGCTCAACTCCCATCCGGCAGCCTCCCCGAAGAGGGAATAAACCGGTAAACCGCTATGCGGTCGGATCTGGTTGAATACCTCGGGCGGGCCTGGACGGTTGATGTACAGGTCGGTTTACCGGCATTGCTCATTTGACCAATAGCCGAGGGGGTCTGGAAACGTAACACGACCTAAAACGCGAGAGTAGATGGTGACCTAATGTCACCTATCCTTAAAAACGGCCCGTTAGCCATCCGTTCTCGGGGTGTTTACGCCGAGTAAAGGACGCCTCGATTCCGCGATATTTCCGATTTACGGAATGCCGCGTTATCACATTATGTACCTTGCTGTAAGGGTCGGACTATGATGGGCAGTGACGGAGCTTGACACGTGGATTGTTTTGTCAAAATTTTCTGCTTTCATCTCGGGCGATATGACGATAAAGTTTTTTGGAACGCCTCGAGGTAGCGGGTTCGCCCGTAGCACGAGTCTTAAATCCAACCCTGTTAAGGACTACAGGACTTGGATCCTGCACCCTACAGCTGTCCGCAGCCAGAAATCACTCCGACTCTCCCAGGGGATACTGCCGGATGGTAGTTGACCCGGAGTTATACCGAGCGTCCCAACGTAATACACGTTATTCGTGCTGAAGCTACAAAGCCCCGTTTGGTACCATAGATCTTAAAATTGGAGCTGTATTGAAAATGAATAAGTGATATTATTTTACTTACTTATTAATCACCAACATCTAATTTATTGCTTTATTATATGGCCGACGATTGAATTAGCTGGAAATACTTCCATTATTGTTGAATTTTATGAAATAGTTTCTAAAACGAGTTTATGAGTTCATTAGCTTTTTGCGGTAAAGTGTTTCAGTTGCAATTAAAAAAGCTGCAAGATATTGATGCCAAAATGACCTCTTTTGGCAATAATATTATGTAATATTTTGACGCTAGCACCCAGGAAACAATTAATGGCATATCTGTAATGCGACGTTAGCAAAAAATGTATTCAAGATATATTATTATTAACGTTTGACAACGTCGCCTAACTATCTATCTAACGCGTTGCTAGTCAGTTCCCCGCGTCGATATTAGGCGCTCATATGAGATGACGAGAAGTGGGCTCGCGTCACATTAGTCGCCCGGCTATGCTGATCGCAGTGCTGTGTCTCGCTCTAGCGCGGGCTTCTGGGGCGTGGTGAATGACGTAATCATGTGTAAAATCACCGCCGCAGCTTGTATTTTCTCCTGATACTTCCTCGCTCGCCCAGTGACACATCAGTTAATTGTATTATTATTTTATTTATTACAATAAAAAACAAACCTTATAACGTACAAACCCGATCTGGATCTGCGCATTCGCCTTAATTATAGATTGCCGAAAGATTTTTCACAATCGAATGCAGTTTACTCGAGTTATCGTGCATACTAATATGTTTCTCGCACGATTTCAAGACTTGGCCACTATGGTGGCCGAAGTAATATGACGTCTTTAAATATGACATTTTCAATATGACGACCCAGTCGACTCACCGATGTAAAAAAATACATATATTTATTTTACAGTATTCTTTGGATACGAGCCGGCCTATTTACTTGTATAGTTTTCCAACTGAAAGATACCGAATTACCTTATGGATTAACTCCGCCTTGTGCCATTATGATTGGCCCATTTTGGCATGTAAATGGGGGACTGAATTGATAACAAGTTTAAACTACTTGACAAACAAGTCCCGTATTTTGACAAAGCCACTCAACGTCGAGGTCGCCTACTCAGGAAGACAAATTTCGTCGCTTGTAAGGCAATGATCTGCTGTAATGGAGAACTTTGCCAAGCTGCCGCTATTCGCTAGATAGCTTCGCCTTTGTATGGGAATATTCTCTGCTTTTAGATTGATTTCGATTACTTTGCTCTAGCAGCCTCATGAATATACTCAGATAAAGGGGCTACAACTTTGATTGTCAACTGCTCCGGCGAATTCGGCCACCCCGGAGCGTTTCAAAGAACTTTATTGCTGTATCACCTCGGGGCGAAAAACAGAGACTTGATGGACATGTACAATCTATGTACCATGCTCCACCACTGCCCGTCACAGACCTACACCTTACGGCGAGGCACAGGGAATTGCCACCCTACGGTCAGCCTCACGCCCTGACTCCTAGACTTGGTCGGATTCCTCCAACCACCCGTCTGGCCGCGGGTTCGAAGTCGCTTGCGCGGTCCTCTACCTCAAGGGAGCCAATTTCTAACTGGAACTAAGGCGAATACGTGGCGTTCTTTACTCAGCATCTCACCCGGGTGGCCTATGGTTCGTTTCTAAGGGTAAGCAGCTTGAGGTACCTACAAACCCCCGCTTTCTTAAGAATCATACGCTTCTAAACCCCTCCGGGCATCAGTCAGTCGGCATTCCCATGCTTTGCGCTAGCTGTTCAGTTCCGCCAGAGTTTCCGTCCCCAAATCTACCGCACAGCAGGTTCACCAGGTTGGTCCCTCTTCGAGGAGACTCCCGGATAGGAGCTGCATCGCGAGCTGAGTCGACCAAGTTGACATAACGGCTATCATAGCCCAGACTACACGGAACCGTTAAGAACCTAAAGGGGCTACGGAATTTAGTCCTTCGCAACGGACGAAATTAGTACATATTTAGAATGTGGGCATTAAAGACATTCGTTCCTTGTTCTTTTTCAGCCACTTTTCGTTAGCAAGTTTGAGGAGACATTTTGTTAGGAAAAGTTCCGGAGCTCCTTCGTTGGCATTTGATTTCTCATTTCCTCGTATGTCTTGTGTCTTGGTAACCTCCTGTGTCTTGGTAAGCATGCCAGAGTTACCACACCCGTTTAATAAAGATTATGAGGATATCCCAGTCTTGATTGGATGTGACACTCCTCACGGTTACTTTAAGAGCCCCTTGACTATATGTGATCAATATATAGTATGTTACTGTATTTCCTTATCAGGCTTTCATGCAAGTATGTATTAATTACATATACTTCGGATTGAAAAACCGTTGCCTATTTTACTAGTTATTGTTATTTTTACCCTTGGTCCTATGATTCCAGCTTTGTTCCATCGTCCGTTTTGATCCAATATGTTTACAAGATGATGGCTTTCGGGAGTATGATGTGGTTTTTATCTTATTCTTCTTTGGTAGGTATAACCGTACTGAAAGGATGTTGTTAATTATACTTAGGCAGCATTGTATCAGCGTGCATCAGGGTTAGTTCTCCAATTTCCGAGTTATCCTTTATTTTTTCATGTTTTGTGACATCCATTCCTCGAGTCCACGTTCTTCTCTGGTTTAATATTTCTATGCTCCAGATTGCTTGAGCTACCTATAAAGATGAAGAGAGACTAGGTTAATCAGGACCGATATTGGGTGCGGTTCTCATTGCCCTGTTGATCCCAATAAAGGCCATTATCTGAGCCTGATTTAGTTTATTCTTGGCCCAAATCGTTACATTTGCATTGGTTTATAATGATTTAGTGCAGATTGGGCTTGGTACTTGTTAGTGTTTTTATAGCCGTCCCCACTCCTCGTAGCCTCCTCGAAGAGGGACAAACTGTAATGGTCACTGTGAATTCTACTATGTGCAGTATCGTATAGTCATAGACAGTTGTGTTTGTCAACTGCTACCGACGAACCCTGTCACCCCGGAGCGTTTCACCCGATATGTTCGTTTTATCACCCCGGAATGAAACACAGATAATTGAGGACGAAAATGAATCTACCTATCAAGCTTTACCTCAGCCCGTAAGAGTCTGAGGTAAAGCGCTCTTACTACCAGATGCGGTCAGATTTTTCCGATCCTTCGTCCAGTCGCAGGTTCGAAGTCCCTTGCGCGGTCTTCTACATTAAGTAAGGGACAATTCCTCACTTTAACTATCGCGGATACGAGGCGCCCTTTGCTCGGCTTGCCACCCGCGATTGGGTGCCGAACGTATCGTTTCTAAGGGTAGATAGCTTAAGGTACCTAATTCCCCCCGCTTCTTTAGGTCGCATTGCGCTTCCAGACTCCTTTGGCTATTAGTTGTTGAGGAATGGCCAGCAGATCGACCAGTGCATCGAGCAACCATCCATCCGTAGTGTTCATCGCGGAGTCACCGCTTTACCGCGATACTGGGGGGCTCTGGCTATGTCAACACAGCGGGCCCTTCTTCAGAAAGGTTGTCAAGCAAAAGGCCAGCATGCCAACCATCGCTCAGACATCCAGGGTCGCCCGATGGATTCCTGAGGGTCAGCTGCCATG
Organism: Micropterix facetella; assembly: GCA_027564375.1. Classification (NCBI taxonomy): domain Eukaryota; kingdom Metazoa; phylum Arthropoda; class Insecta; order Lepidoptera; family Micropterigidae; genus Micropterix; species Micropterix facetella. The sequence goes on from JAOPUG010000152.1 coordinate 10,050,159, forward strand.
CACAGCGGGTGCACCGGTTTCGTCCCTCTTCGGCGAGGCTATGGGATAGTTGTTGAGACGTGAGTCGGGCCGACCGTGATAGATAGAGTTGGCTATTGAGACGCCATTAGACCCCTAACATTACGACCCCATTAACCCCGACAGTCATAGGCAGTTGGGATCGATAGTGCGGATCCGGAGGAATAACTCGGGCCGAACAGGGTTGGATTTTAAACCAAACTCGGGCGCACCCGTTACCCAGCGGTGTTTCAACGAACTTTATCGTTATATCGTCTGAGATGAGCGTAAGGAATTGTGGTAATACATACTATCCACACATCCAACTACACCACTGCCCGCAAGAGTCCATCTCATTACCATGAGACACTGGGAATTTTCAGATCCAGTAGGGTACCCTCGTGCCCTCGCTCACAAATGTGGTCAGATATCTTCGACCTCCCGTCTGGTCGCAGGTTCGAAGTCGCTTGCTCGACCTCTACCTAATGTGATAACGCGGTATTCTTTAACTCGGAAATATCGCGGACCCGAGGTTTCCTTTTCTCGGCATAATTACACGAGATCGAATGGCCAACGGGTCGTTTCTAAGGATAGTGATAATAATAGGCCAATATCTACCCCCGTGTCTTAAAGAACATACAGTCCCAGTCCCCTCCGTGTGTCAGTCGATTGAGAATACGGCCAGTAAACCGAGCAGTGCGTCACCCATCCAATTCCGCCCGAGGTTCCGTCCCCAGACCTGCCAGACAGCGGTTTCACCGAGTTGGTCCCTCTTCAAGGAGGCTCCCGGATAAGACCTGCCCCGCGAGTTAAGTCGACCAGTTCACACTAGCGGCCACACAAATTAAAGAACAAGCTACACGGAACCATTTGTAACCTCGCGCCAAACAGGGCGGTTTACACACCGGTCTGTATACAGTCAATCGCTTGCTCAACCGACAAATAACCGAAGTAGTCTGGAAACGTATGTTTCCAGACTACCTCAAATCTCAAAGGCGTCTTGATGGGCCAAGCGACCAATTACAAAAATTCCAATTACGAATGACAGCTAACGTCTGGTACAGACCTCGCAAGCGACTTCGAATCTGTAACCAGACTGAAGGATGAGGAAATCCGTCTAAATCTGGCAGTAAGGCCGTGAGAGAGTAAACTGAGTGGTACTTCCCAGCAGCGTCGTAGCTAGGATCTGGCCAGGCGGGCGGCTGCCAGAAGCGCAACCATCAAGGCGCACTTTGCAGATCCACAGCCTGCAGGCCGCTGGGTCACAAGCACACAAAATTAGAACATGATACCAACTCACATAAAAAACCTGGAATTATATAAGAAGGCACAGATTAGGAATGGCGTCCCTAACACACTAAAAATATGTACGGAACTCCTAATAAAAGATTTAAAAACAAATATTACACAAAATCCAAATTGATGCCACACTCGTACATCAATATTGGCCGTTTTTCCACTTTCCGGCACACACTGACTAAAGCGGCCGGACGACGCGTGGGGCGATGGCGTGTCGGTTGGCCATGGAACGATCACCGAGCGTAGCAAAACACTGTGTGGGGAATCCCCACAATTTATTCCTTCTTATTTTCGTTGCTAGGGGAAACAAAATAAAAACGTTGTTTTCCACATTGAAAATGGATTTTTTTTGTAATCGTAATGTCGCATGAAATTCGTGAGAAAGAGAAGTTTGAAATAATAAGGTTAAATAATGATTGACTCAATATAGATATTTGGAGATAGATTTACTATTGACCCTATACTATCGATTGAGTATGAGATTACAAAAATGATTAATGTAGGCCATATTTATGACAAATTGGCATCAGAAAAAGCTAGAAAAGTAAACTTTTAAGAGGTTTTTTAATGTCTATATTAACGAACTCGTATAGTATTATTTCCCTTCCTATATAATAAATAGTAAGTAAGAACTAATTTTATGATACAAATTAGTTATTGTGTTGTTTCTCTTCCTATAAAATAAGTCTTGAGGGCGCAAAATTCAACTCTTGCCAGGGACGCTCATGACCCTAGCTATGACCCTGCCTTCCAGTGCCACGCAGTAAAGTATTGGTCTCTTCAGGACTGTTGGCGTAGTATGGCTGTGGGCTGTTTTTGCGTAAAGTCTGTACGTTCATCCCAAGGGAGAAAGATCGACAAGGTCGTTATAACTTCCTGGGTGACTGAAGTATATACATATGTTCCTCCAAATATTCTGCAAAAGGCCCATAGGACAGCATTAGCTTTCTTTGGCTGTATCATAATGTTAGGTTACTAAGTTAACTCCCAATCTGAAGTACATCACTTGGTGGTTGATGTCAATTTCTTGCCGATAAGCTGGGATATCTACTCAGAAAGATATACCGCTGAGCTAGGGTACGTACTTGGGAAAAGGTACCTACCCACTATCCTGTTTATCCTGAACAGTTTACCAACAAAATACTAGTTTGTAATGATATAAGATTTCTATAAGTCTGGCGAATGTGCGCGCACCTGTGCGTGCAACGACACTGTATAAATTAGTCAACACACTGGTTTGAGGTAGGTACACCTTTCGATGGCACAGGTTGCCCTTATAAAACTATATAATATTGCCCGTATACTATTGCCCTTATAAAATACTAAAATACATTTTATTATTGCGCCATGTAGACACAGCCGATGTAGCTGTTGATTGTCATCGCTCTCCAAAAGCGATCTGTCAACATCACTACTGTACATTCACTCCATATATAATTAATTTCCCTAGGTTATAATACTCATCCCCTAACTCTTACACACAAACGCACCTGCGAGAATGTATGAGGTTGTCATCGTCCACAGGGGCAACACTGCTCCGCGTTGAAACTTCTAACGAACATGTGCCGACATTTTGAAAGCGTTTGCAATTAATTACAATAGAAATTATAATATTTGGAGCAGCCCTTCGTGAGCAGTGGTATTTGGGCCATTAATTAAAAAGTTTAGTGGGGGTGGCCGAAGTTGTTGCCGAAACGCGCGGCGCGTTAGGCCGAGTAAACATCCGATCCAAATGTGCCGTTTTATATTCGGCAACATTCGGCAACATTGGTCGCTTACGCGTCCCGCTGTGACAGAAATGCTAAAGTCAACATTACGTTTTTGCTGCTGTGTTCGCAGCAGAGCGTACCAGATCTGGGGATTATATTTGCATTTGCCATTACGCGCATGATGGAGGCGGGTGGCTGCGAAAAGTCCCGACAAACTGCCGTCGCGTCGTTCGCGGGGACTACCCGACACCCGAGTGATAAGTCAATACTTTCATCGCCTAGCTTTTCCATATTACCAGAGCTATGCCGCGTCTTTTTCTATTTGGTTTAACGTTTCAGTTAGTTTCTCAAACTGTAAATAAAAATGTTCTAATATTTTCGCACCCTCAGTGATAATAGATGTTTTTGTTAAAAATTTGCAACAAAAACATCTGAGATTAAAAAACAAAACTGAACCGCAGTATTTTGCAATTTCGACTCCATCTTATTTTAAGGGTTCCTATTGTAGACGTTACTATCCTCTTATTTTAAATATTTACCACTCTTGTACATTTATTTATATTATTTATTTATTTACAGTATTACACAAAATTATTGAGTACAGTATATCATGTCATATTATATGTATATGAGATAATAGAAAAAAACTGGTTCTTGTGGCGACTTTAACAATTATTATTATTTTGTTTTAATGTTAGTAATTATTTATGAAAGAT
>JAOPUG010000152.1:10223725-10234697 GCA_027564375.1 Micropterix facetella
TATATACCCAACTACTATAATAGTATATTACTATCTATAGTATATTGTGACACGTCCATGAGCGGGAAATTCGCCAATTAGATACGAATTTAATGTGATATAATGTAATATCGTTCGAATATTTTCATGTCTACAATCATGGAAAGTTGAAAATTCGCTTTATTTTCAAATATAAAGTCCAACGCCGATATTATCCCTCACAACTTCTTGTGGTTTGGCACAATAGTTAACGCAATTGTGTTAAGAACTGCAAATGATAGAGAAGCTCATGATTAAAACAGAGCCTCGTGTTTCGTGTTTTCGCTCTTTGTCACTGCTTTTGCGCGACAACGCACGACTACACACTTCACATTAAACATTCTCAACGTTGCAGGATTTGCTACTGAAGACTCTTTGTCACTCACTGTACTCGTCAAATATTGCTACAAAGGACTTCGGATTTCTCGGATTTTGGATAACTTTTTACAGGGGAAAAATCAACTCCGAAGACTCAAAAGAAACGCCTTCAAATCAATGATTGATTCCTGTCGACGATAGCTTTACAGCAGAAGTATTAACTTGCATAAATAATAGGGGATCAATAGTTCTAATAATTAATATATACATGCGTATATATTTTACTGTATAGTTCAAAGTTTAAAGTTCCTTATTTTCATAGTCAATACATTGCGCAAATATTCTGAACGTGGAAAGCAATAGTCCTGTTTACAAGTAATACCTTGACTTCAGTCTGATAAATGCATTTAGGAATAAATTAAGAAGATCGTTGCCTAGCAGTCGTGAGAAATTGTCATTCAATTATCATTAATTTAAAATTATCATCACTGACTCCTATGCCCATACAGCTTATCGATTAAGTTGCCATAAGTGATAAGGCAATGGAAGGTTTCATTGAAAATCCGTATGTGAAAACGTTCGTGACTAATCTCCCAATTGACGTCACCAAAAGCCACGTATGTGTAATCAAGCGGAAACTGTGATATACATACTGGTGACATGTTAGGATATGATTAATAAATGGCATCAATTACAGGTTATTCGGGGCTCGTATTCGAGTTTGTGGGAACTTTGAGTTAGGTCATGGATCGATAATTATGTAACTACATTTTTATTGTTTATTCATAAATGTATACTTGTAATATCACAATGTCTTGGCACATATCAAGCAACAGGAAGAGCTGATTGAAATGACAACTACTAAGGAGCATTCGGTGATAAAAGATAATGAAAAAAAAATCAAAATCCACTCAATTATCCTCGACAAAAGAACAGACATAGATCTAAATTGCTCTGCAAGAATGCATTCGTATACTTTCTCTCAAATGTTAAAAATAAAATATTGTTGCCACCAAGCAATACTGCGAATCGCTCACCGGTCTTGGTTGGAGCATCGCGTGATCGTTATTGCAGCAAAGCCAATACAGGGTTGTCATCGCATATATTCTATTTAATAGTGCGTTAATAATAAAGTCAAAAATATACAAATCAATAAACAGGAAACAGATAATTTATTAAAAACTATACTGGCGCATTAAGCCATTTACTTCTAAACAAAACTAAAGAGATATCTAAACAATTATAACACAAATCCCCCGAAAAACATCTCTCTGTCTGTTTGTTTGTCTTGGGTCTCTAACGGTATCATGCAGCCAGTTTTTTGTAATCTTTGGTCGGCCCAACTGATAGGACAACTCCCATCTAGATGGGAGGCTACCAGTAGCCTCCACGAAAAGGGACTTAACCTGGAAGGGCCATCGGGACCTCTGCCTGCGGTCTGCAACCTGCAGCCTCTGACAGTTGGGATGCGACAAGAGGCAAAACCTCGGACGAGATCTGGCGATTTGTGCATTTTTGCCACAACATTCGTGTAGTGTAATCCAAGATGCGCACTCTGGCGAATAACCAGGGGGGTTTGGGGCGTATGCTTCCTATGGCAGCGGGGATAAATGTTAACTTGATGCCACCTATCCTTAGAAACGATCTGTTGGCCACCTGATCTCGAGTGATAATTGACGGGCAAAGGACGCCTCGGATCCGCGATAAATTCGAGTTACGAATTACTGTTTATATCAGGTAGAGACCGCGCAAACGACAGAAATTTGTCCAAATCTGAAAGTGAGGGCGTGAGGGGCCCCACTGGGTTTGAAAATTCCCAGTGCCTCGCGGCAAGGAGTTGGACTCTCACAGGTTTTTGACGTAGTTGGATCAGTGGATCGTCTTCGTCAAAGTATGTGTAATTATCTCACGGGTGAAAAAGCGATCCATATCGTTAAAGCATCCTGGGATTAAGAGTTCGCCCGTTACATTGACATTTACTTGTCTGTTTGATCAAGCTAATCTCAAAAACAGCTGGATAATTTCGATACGGTTTTCTTTTAAACAGCGTGTCTTTCAAGGAAAGTGTATGTGTATTAATTACCGTCAATATAATTTAAAAGAGGGTTAAACAGTGGTAAGTTATGTGACAAATGTATAAAAAAAGTCGTCATATTTGACAATAAACCTGACTATTAAATCATGATAAACTCAAGAGCTGTTGTTAAGATGTTGATTGGTTATCTTTCGAGGAAGGTAGTTTAATCTTCCTCATTTAGTAAAGTAAAAAACGGTCATTAAATTAAGTTTTGTAAAGAATATCAATATCTGTAAAAAGAATACTAAGCAGTGACATGAAGTTAACCCTTAAGTAACATTCTAATTTTCACCTTTCACAATCTAATTAAACACCCTGGCGTAAAAAATTACTCCAAATGGACATTAGAAATAACAATACCTAGATAAAATAGATTCTGCAGTGTAGTTATTATGTATTACTAAATAATACGTTTGCTTAAAAAAACAACATTGTGCGAAATACAATATTTTAAATGAAAATTACCAAAAAACTTTTCGATTTTTTAAATTACAACTAACAGCGAAAATTTTTAAAATGATAGTAAGAACAAAAAACTTATCTTAATCAGACACCGACAAGATGGTTTATTCTTACCTAAAGCTCAAAATGAAGAGTTTAAAAAAACAGGCATTATAACAAAACAAAACAATAACTTCTTTTTTTTAACCAAAAATATAAGTAGAAACTCTTGATACTCTTTAAAAATTATTTTCCCTTATCTTTGTTTTGGGAAACACTTTTCCACTAAATGCTTCTTGCATACAAATTTGGTGCATTTATGGCAATTTTCGGTACATTTACGATCATCTCTGCGATTACTACAAAGATGGCACCATCAAGATTTTGCTTTCTTAAGAGCAGGGCCTATTGTTTCTACTTGAGATGTTGACTATGCTGGGCCCAAAAAAATGCTCCGTTTTCTCATGAAGCTCTCCAGATACTGTAGGCTGAAGTTGTCTCTTCTGTATCTGGGGTTTGATGAGTGAAACACATGTGAGGTGGTGACCAAACAAAAAATACGTAACTAACACCCCGGGGTAAATTTACCACCCACATACCTGTGCAGGCCAATCAGATGATTTTTTCGCGCCAAGCGTCTACGAGCTTCAAACGCGCGCGCTGCTCTGAGAATACTCAAAAGGAAATGACGCTACCTTTACTAGAAAAAAATATATATCCAGTTTTATGCGCCTGGGGTAAAAAATTGCCACTGGATATTACTTAAAGGTTAAGTTAATTAAATATATAGAAAAACGGCAACGGTTTATAACTTAAAACTAAAGCGACGACCATTATATGTATATGTCGAAGTGGTACGTTTGGTATTTCCTGAGATACGAGGAAAAACTACGACTTCTTAAAAACAACTTCTAAAATTAAAACTATTTTTCATAGCAACATGTTAAACCTTACCAATATGTCTGTTCTTGTTAACTTAAGAACTGCTGTAGATATAATGGGTCCGTTACAGTATATAGTTATCATCATTGATTGGAGAATTATTTCCGTTGAAAACTTATACGGCACTGCGACGACAGCGAGACATAGCCTATTGTCAATATTTCTCTCATAGAAAACTTTACGTGGCTCTTTTGCATGTCATATCGAGACATAATCTTGGCGTGTTGGCATCAGGAAGTAAAACAGTCAATATAGTATACTGAAAAATCCACTGGAAAATCAATAAAATTATTGGAATATTGCCAATATTAAATAAAAATAAATAAATGTGTTCCTGTTCTTTAATAAGTACGTAAAGTTCGTTCGATATTGTACCTTTATCCTAAAAAATAATTTTAAAACTCTTTCCGTGCGAAGCTGGGGGAAGACAGCTTGTACATATACATATATGATTATTTTAATAGAAAAAAAGCAATTTTAAAAAAGACCGATTTTTAATCAAAAAAAGATTATTGGTCAAATCTACTAGGGTTTTATAAGTATTATAGACACTATAAAAGATTTTTGGAAAGATGTTGCGATTGAGTTCTCTAATTATTAATACATTGAATACTCTTAGTCGGTTCCTTAATTAACGTAAAGTTTTTAACCATTTTTAAAAAAATCTTTTTTTTTGTCATCTAATCTCAAAATATTTATAAATCTCCAAGGCTCAGTATCATAGCAAAAAAACTGTCTATTTTCTTATAAGGATAGGCCCTAAGTAGGTAGGTACTATTCTAATTTTTGGAACATTTCAAAAATTCATCATCATTATCATATCAGCCGAAAAATGTCTCCATGACGATCGCTCCCGCGCTATGCTCATCCAGCTGGTTCCCGCGACCTTTACCGGATCGTCGGTCCACCTTGTAGGAGGCCTGCCCACGCTGCGTCTTCTAGTACGTGATCGCCGCTCGAGAAGCTTTCTGCCCCAGCGGTCGTCAGTTCTACGAGCTATGTGCCCCGCCCACTTCCACTTGAGCTTTGCAATTCTTTGAGGAGTGTCTGTGACCTCGGTTCTCCTTTGGATCTCCTCATTTCTGATTCTATCTCGTAGGGAAACTCTGAGCATATCTCTGGCTATTACCCTTTGGGTAACCTTAAGCCTCCTTATGAGGCACATAGTGAGCAACCACTTATCGGTGCCGTATGTCATCACTGGCAACACACATTGATCGAATACTTTCGTTTTGAGACGAGAAGATGTTGCGTAGCTTTCCGAACGCTGCCCAGCCGCGTTGGATTGACCTGCCTAACCGGACTGTTTGTCCTAGATATATATAGTCGTCTACAACATCGAGCGTAGAGTCTCCAACCTCCAGGGGAATGGGTACGATACGGGCGTTCGACATGATTTTCTTCTTGTCCATATTCATTTTAAACCCACATATTGGAAGGCTCTACTAAGGCATTGTACCTAGGTATTCCAGGGTATCAGCCATGATCACGATATCGTCGAAAAATCGAAGATGGGTGTTGATATTTATGCTGTTGCATGCTGTGCAGTGATAACTCACTGTTGATTTTTATGCCAAATCCTTTCCAGTCCAAAAACTTGAAGATGTCTTCCAGTGCAGCAGTGAATAGTTTCGGTAATATAACGTCTCCCTATCTCACGCTTTGCTGCAATTTGATAGGTTTCGAGTTCTGGTCTTGGAGACGGATTAACAATGTGGTGTTTTCGTATATACCCTTCATCACTTCTATGTACCGATAGTCCACTTGGTACCGCTGGAGAGACTGTAGCACCGTCCACGTCTCGATCGAATCAAAGCCTTTATCATAGTCCACAAACACTAAGCACAGTGGCTGGTTATAAGCACCTGTCGCAATGTATGTATATGGTCTATGGTATTGTAGCCTTTTCGGAAGCCTGCTTATTCGAGAGGCTGGAAGTCATCATACCAGCACGTGAGACGATTCGTGATGACTCTCGAAAAAAACTTGTAGAAGTGGCGCAGAAAAGTGATGGGTCGGTAGTTCTTCAACCGGGTCTTATCGCCCTTTTTTAATAAGAGCACCACCGCACCTCCGCGCTACGTCTGTGGAGTTTCCCCACGAGTATAGCAGAGTTAAATAGCCTTTGAAGAGCCTTTAGTACTGGTCTACCACCTGCTTTCAGAAGCTCAGCCGTGATTTCATCGTCACCCGTTGCCTTGTTATTTCTAAGAAGTTTGAGTCATACTAATCTCGTACAGGCTGACGTCCGGGAAATCTTTGGTGAAATGTCGGGTCAGTTTAGCTCTTAGTTCTTTTGCCGGACTGTTAACATGTGGTCGTATTGTCGTGTATAATTATACGTCGAACTTCTCGACTTCTTCCAGAAGCTCGACACTGGACGATACGATTCTGCCATCGTCGGTCTTCAGTTTCGTCAGCCGGCTTTGCCCAATAGACACTTCTCTTGCGAACATTTTGTAGCCTTTATTCCACTCAATTGCCTCTTTAATATGACCAGTATTAAATTGGTGTAGGTTACGTTTCAGAGGTTTGGATATCCGTCTATTGAACCGGCGGTATTTAGAAAAATCTTCCAGATAACGCAGAGCCATCTCGCGTGTTTGCTCCATTACTTTGAGGGTAGGCCGAGATCTTTTTTGGTTTCTTTTGTACGGTGGCTCTTAAAGAACTTAGACAGAAATGTTTGGACAGTTTTCACGATCTTGTTGTATTCATCTATATCTACGTAATGGCCTAGGCATTCAAAGCAATGTTTAAGTTCGAGCTGGAACCTCTCGGGGCTTTGGATATGGATAGGTGCTGGGTGAAGTGTATATTCCATCAGTCGTGATCTTAGCAGCTTTACATTTAGATTCAGTGCCTCTGACAATGCGGTAATCGCTTTCGGTTTTGATTGTGTTGATCACTAAGACATCATTGAATATTTGACTTTTGTCAACATGATGAAGTGTAGCTCGTTTTTAGTTGTACCATCGGTACTAATCCAGTTCCTCTTTCGGCGATCTTATTTCTTGAAGAAAGAGTTCATCATATATAAGCATCCTTCTCCATGAAGCTGGCCAGCAGTTGGACCCAGTGGTTCCGATATCCAACACCAAATTTCCCCATTCTTAGCTCATCACCGCTACGATTGCCTAGTTTCGCTTTCCCCATGACAATTGTGTAGTGAGCCTTGGTGGTATGTATGGCTCTGGAAATATCCTCATACATAGCCTCCTCCTCGTCATCAAGGTGTGTCGAGGTCGGAGCGGTATATCTGTATGACCTTCAACGAGTACCTTTTGGTGATTCTGAGTATAAGGTACGCTACACTTGTCGACACACTCTCGACCTTCATCGCGTTATTCGCGAGGGACTTGTGTACGATAAACCCGACTCAGCCCTGAGACAGACGTTCGCCATGCCGCACATAGAGCAAATTACCGGATTCGAGAATTATCGAGTGCTCTCCCTCTCTTTAGATTTCAGATAGTCCTATAATATCCCAGCGTAGTTTGCTCAGCCCTTCCTCAAATTCGATGATCTTCTCGTCAGTACGCAGTGTGCGCGTGTTGCAGTAGTCGTTGCTGGTGGTAGCCTGGTCTCGGCCGGAGACGCTTCTCAGCCCATGCCCCGTCATTACCATGGCCGCTACCGTAGCCAGGAATAGCGAGGCCGCCGGGAACTAGGGGCCATTGTATGTTTGTACTGTCCATGAGAAAAATTTCTGTAATCGCCACGCTTGGAAGGCGGATTGGCGATCGTGGCATGATGACAAAATACACAGGAGGACGGTGCTGCCCATCCCCTGGTTTTTGAACTCTTAGTCGGCTTTTACAAGAGGGATGGAGAGGGATTTACTGGATGGAAAATAAATAAAGTAAAGCGGAACATTTCTTACGTAAGTACGTAAAGTTTTGGTAGGAAATCGACTAAATTCAATACATTTCAAACTCTTCTCGTGCGAAACTGGGGAACGCAGCTTGTACCTACAAACATATGATTATTGTAATAGCAAAGTAGAAATTTGACAAAGGGCCGATTTTATATTTAAAAAAATATTCGTCATAGCCACCAAGGTTTAAAAAGTAGTATATATACAACATATAAAAGATTTTTGAAAAGATTTTGCGGTTGAATTCTCTAATTATTAATACATTGAGTACTTTCAGTCGGTTCAGTTCGGTGAAAGGACAGTTAATAACCTTTTTTTTCCGTTTTCTTTTTTTTGGTCATCAAATCTCAAAATATAAATCTTCGAGACTCCGTACCATGGAAAAATTTGTTTCTTATAAGGATAGGCTCTAAGTAGGTACCATTCGTATTTTTTGGCACAATTCAAAAATTATTGAAGAAAAATTGGAAATTACTTACTGGATGGAAATGAAATAAAATAAAGAGAAACATTTCTTATCAATATGTTTTTGTTCATTATTCTCGAGAACCAACATTTATTATGTCTAATTATTAATATATACTTAAATATATATTCTAAAGCTTTTCTATAAACACAACGCCAATAAAGACAATAATTTCATTTCGACAATAATAGAACTTCAAAAGTATTTAAAAAATGCACTAATATCAAATTGAATATAATCAACTAGCTGAGAATCATAGGGAGATAGAATATTAAAGAAAAAAGAATAGAAATTATAATATAGAGGGACGATAATGCCTATACGATAAAGAAGGAATCGATAAAAGATAATAGAGAGAGAAGTGATTATTTAGCAATATATTATAATAAATTAATACGTTATATAATTATTATTTGTTTAAATATATATAAAATATTAAATTCTATTATATAGGTCCAGATGAAAATAAAAAAATAAAAATATTAGCCCAATAAAATAAAATTATTTTTCGATTATATTATTTAGGTAATTAAGATACTATTATTCAATAAGATATATTTAGAAATTCGATACAATCATTTCTGGCATACTAATCTAAAGTTCTAAAGTTTGTTAACTTTGTAAATTAATAAAAATAAAATATTTCTTAAAATTAAACAGAATCAATAAATAACTTACCTACTATAAAGACAATCTAAATTTCTGAAGAATATTTAGCATAAAAAATCATACCGAAACCAGAGAATATTTATTTAATAATTACGACGAATAATAAAATAAAAATTGGCCTAGAGACGGGTTTCGCCTCATTAGGTGTGATTTATAGGTTGGCAATGGTGTGTATACCAATAAGTATGTAATAAAGCCATAAAATCACAAACAATGATATGTAGTAAAAATGTAAATAATTGTAGTTATTATATATAGATATAAGATTGCTATTTAGAATATGTATAAAAGAAATAAATAAGTAATTAAAATAACTCACAATTAAATCGATCAAATTTATAGAAAAGTATATCAGATATGACATGTCACTTGAAATTAATGTTGTTATGTTTGTATTGATGAAGCTAAATCCAACTCTTTTTCATTATTATTTAACAACATAATTATGCAGGACGCCTATTATGTATTATAGTCTAATGGACTTAACAAAAATAGATATTTCATTTGTAGCTTATAAAAATCATCATCAAACATTTCAACGGTCGACGTAAAAACACAAAAAAGCTAAAAATATTTATATAAATAAAATATTATATTGTTATATATTTTATAACCTGTGTTCAATAATTAGGAGTAAATAAAATGTTGTGAAAACCCTCACAGCTGCAGAATCACATTTTACCTGCGCTACCGCAGTGAAATATTCGTTACCGAAATAATGTGGCTACTTTCGCAATTAGACGATTAAATTTTGAGCACGTGGAAATATTGCACTTACGTTGAAGTAGTAGAAAATTCAATGTGGTATTCTTCTGCATGTTATCTTATTCAGAAGGAAACTACCTAACACGAGAAGAATAGTGAAGGTTGCTGCTAGTCCTTGATATACAAGATTACTTCAAGAAACAGTACCCCTTTTGCATTGCAAATTACCCCATTATTATATTTTCAATTTTGATAATTCTAGATTATTATATATCAATCCTGAGTAAAATGCTTTGATTAACAAGCATTTGTTTTACCGTCAACTTAATTAAAACACTTCAAAATGCAACAAACACTCAATGAAAATAATTTTAACGAGAAAATATATTTATTAAGCATATTACCCATAATAAAGAAATAATATCAATAAATGAATATGTTATTATTACACGCGCTAATTTCAAAAATGTAGAAAGAAATATATAGTTATGAAACAGTGAATTTATTTTTAAAACTATCTAAAGCCAGTTACACTGCATAAATAACAAATTAAATGAATAAGAATAGAAAAATCACCCATATTTAGCAATACCTGCAGATGTTATTATGTCTTTCTAACATTTCGGAATGGTAGGAGGTTGTTAGAGCGCATAAAATGATTGATTTAGAGATGCGCAAAGTAGGCCTAAAATCTTCAGCCAACAAATAGTAGCAGATATTTTGGATAGAGGTTAAACGCGTGCCTATTTCCAGATATTTGGAACGCAGCCGATGATAAAAGAACAATTAATGATATGAGTCAGTGTAGGTAGCATTATTTCAACGAAAGATAGAATGAGATAAATATGTACGCGATCACAAACTACTACCCCGGAAATTATTTTTTTAAGAATAGTTCTAATATCGGTGGAGTACAGATCGGTGAAAAAAAAAGGAAATGTTTTATAATTAAATACACATTACAATACCTTTCACTAAAAATCTAAGGCATTGATGATATACGGCAATATCAGTTAGGGAGGTGCAGCTAAACAGCACTTAGACCCAATTATAAAAGCTCAAAAAGCGGTAGTAAGAGTTATGAACAGAAAACCATAACGCTACCCCATCCGATTTACACATTAATGACTTTGAGGTCCTCGATATCTAAAATCAATACATAACATCAATTGTCACTTATTTTCGCCATGACAAAGGACGCCATATCAGTCGAGGCCACAAACATGACCCCATGAAAAAGCACACAATAAACAAATTTGAATGAAAACAAGGTTTGCCAAGAGACGTTCTGTCTGTTTCTGGCCTCTCGAATTAAAAATGCATTCCTTGCAACGCTCACCGATAGGCAGAAGCTGAAAACCAAACCGCTTTTAAAACTGAAATCACAAAATCGTTGCATTTGAAAAGTAGAGACGAATGCGAAAAGCAACTAAAAGAAATTATGTCCATATGCTCATAT
>JAOPUG010000152.1:10375053-10385355 GCA_027564375.1 Micropterix facetella
GAAAATAAAAAATTAACGGCAAAACGGCATTTCATCTGAGTATCGCCGAGCCGTTTACTTTAATTACTGAGCCTGCCGCTGCATTAATCCTCACGTTATTGAAGATCTGTGGTCTAAATGTGTCATCATTACATCAATTAAGGCACAGTCACATCACGACCACAATCGGAAATCTTATCAGGACTAATTAGAAGCCGCAATTAATTATATATTTAGCTTGTTATAATTAAATAATCGCCACTTTGGAATAATATCAGGTATTTGGAAATTTATAGAAGGTCGGCCGAAGAGGCTGTAATTATAATATGAGAAATAACACTTTGGGTTAATATTGGTAAAAGCAATTTAAGCAATATGTTCATATCGAGATTTTATTTGTAGACATGTTATTGTAAAATTTGCAAACCTTTTCGAATAGTATCTTCAAATCTGTACTTTAGCCGATGTCCTTACTGGGTCAATGCTAAGATTTGTTGATTCAATTTGCCTCTTTTTTAATTTTCCGAGTGACGCGAACTCAAAAAATAAAACAAAACATAAATAACAGATCGTTTATTCGGCTACGATCATACCCAGTAATAGGATTGCTATGAGTTTTCTTCAGAAGAGGAAATATAGCTGAAAAAGAAAATAAATACGTTATTAAGGAGGTGTAAAGTATTTGAAACTAAACGGATAATTTCAATAGTTACTTCGGGATTTTGTTCATATAAACATTTGTGCACTAAAAAGGCGCATTCACACCTATCTTTACCAGGCACATCTGGAAAAAATAATGTTGAACGTCAAATCAAAATAATAATGATAATTATATGGTTAGCAGATTCATTCTATATTTTACGTTCCCACGTTTTACAGAGAGTATTGTTATTTAGTGTGAGGTTTTAGTGGACTTTACAATGTGTAAAATTCTCCAAATAGATCTGTGTTAAATATGCGCTGTTTTTGAAATGGCATACCGAAATGACTGGAAATCTACTACTTCAGAATAAACTAGTATCGCATATCTTACTGCTTCATGAACATCGGTCTTTAATTGCCCTTTACAGAATAAAATGCGGTTTATAAAATGCTGTTTACAGGAAAAAATAGATTATTTAGGCAACAATAACAATTAGAAATAGACGTGTCTGTATATAAAATATAGCTGATGCGGGGAAATTTCTGCCCAGTAATGTATGGCAACTTTCGAATAGGGCTATCCTCTCGGGAAGTATGCCTCATTGCAGTTGGTTCTCTTTACTAAGGTGAAGCACCTAGTCATACAATTATATTCAAAGTTCAGATATTCGTAATTACGCTGATATTCAGAATTCCCACGTGGACGCGCCTCCCTTCGCACGAAAGGGAGAATTCAACCAAATATAGCTGTGAAGAAACTACCGTACGCCAGCTAATACAGGGAG
The DNA here is from genome assembly GCA_027564375.1 of Micropterix facetella. Taxonomy (NCBI): domain Eukaryota; kingdom Metazoa; phylum Arthropoda; class Insecta; order Lepidoptera; family Micropterigidae; genus Micropterix; species Micropterix facetella. The sequence continues at coordinate 10,376,460 of JAOPUG010000152.1, forward strand.
ACTGGCGTGAGACATGTGAGCAGATTAGTACATCTTTGGATATTGGTATAACGGTGATCCATATAATTCTGTATGATAAGTTAGGCATCAGAAAGATTGACTAAAATGCTAAAGTTGGTTCGGTTTCAACGGATAAATGTTAAATGTTATTAAAATCGTGGATATATATACTCATATGAGCCGAAATAAAGTATCGATCAGCAGTTTGGGTATTCGAAAGTAGCTCAAGCCTAAAAAACTCCGTTCTTGCAAATACATCAAAGAAAACGGTCGCTTTATTTGTCTCGAAATCATAACATGTAGTCACAATTCCCTTCAAAGAACGGAGAACTGTTACCGCAGAATGGTACACAGCTGTGTGTTTGCTTGAAGTGATAGCTGGACTCTGTAGGGGAAACCTCACACATCGCGAAACCATCGCGAAGCAGGAAGACACCAAGTTGATCGACCATCCTCTATATAGTCCCGACCTTAGTCCCAGTTATTATTTTACATACCGGGACACAAAGATAAGTTGCGCGGTCATCGATATCTAGGCCCCAAAGAACCTGCCGAAGCGTTCAGAGCGGAAGCGCTCAATTTCCGATGGATGTTGCTGTTTGAAAAGTAAGTTCGTGCGAATGCAAAAATACATTGATGTTAATAGAACCTCCAGGTTAATTCGAAAAAAGATTTTAAATACTTTTAATTATTTTATCTTTGTCGTTTTCCTGTTCGCCATCGTGCATGTGTGCACCGCATTTTAGTGCTTCCCAATATTAACATGTTAGATCACAATTTCTTGTTGTTTTACCGTTTTCGCCACTAATGTATGAGTAAATTCCTCCGATTCATGTCGGGCAGTTTATTACCGGGAAATTCTATGGGTTAGATATGTAGAAGCATTAGTTATAAAAATCAATGCTTCTATATGTCTAATCCATAGAATGTCCCGGAAATAAACGGTCCGACGTGAATCGGAGGAATTTACCATACACTGGTAGCGAAAACGGTAAAACAACACGAAATAAATTGAGACCTACCATTTGATTATTGGGAAGCACTAAAACGCGGGGAACACATACATTATTGGGATAGATTGCTTCTAAGCCACCTATAAGAACAAAATGCCTTATGTTGCTTTAATTTAAGTACATTTGTTTATTTTTGGCTAAAAATAAACATCGTAATTCGAGCAATGTCAAGTTCTCTACTTTAAAAAATCAGAAGAAAAACATACCATGCTTTATGCAAGGGTTGAGCATTCCTTGGACTTGCTGTTTCCATTGTTCCGGTACTAATGAAACTAACATATCATAATCTACATCCCCATTTTCATCCGCCTATAAATGAAACAAAAAAAAAGCGCATTTGTATTTTAGATTCATTTGTATTCTTCTCTTCGATTTTATTGATTTTTTATCGGCTCTAATAATTGCGATTTTTATTTTCGATTTCCAAATTATTGATTTTCTACCCGTTATTTAAAAATATATTATTACTAGAGTTTTCGGCAACATTCTAAGAATTGTGTCTCATTTATTTATTATTATAATTTTTTGAAATTTCAAAAAACCGCCATTTTGAAACAAAATGTCGAATGTTTCTCATCAGCTTGTCAAATCTCGGCATTAGCATGAACTATTGTTATACGTAATTTGGTCTTAATTGGTCTTGCTGTTTCTTAGATACAATGAACACAGAAAACACAGAAATACACATTTTTCATAAACCACTTTTTGGGAATTCCCAGGATCTCAAAACGTTGAGTTCCGGTGCAAAATGATTCAAAGTTTTGCTCGGAAACAAGACTTCCCTATTTTCACACTTCATGGAACACTGTAATTTTTTGGGAAATTAAAAAATATTAAAACAGCCAGTGGGTTCATATTCACTACTAATGTTAGTTATTATTGCAACAATGTTTATTACTGTGTTTTTTTGTATATAAACTGTACACATTCAACTTACAATACCATTGATACATGTTTCGTAATAAAATATTATTATATTTAAAAAATAATATTTTCTAAAGCACGTTTCTAATAATTTTTTCATACAAATACACCAAGCCGTCTTCGTTCGGCGCATTTATATGGAATGTTCTTATGAGATCTGTATAACATTTTTTTGTATACATCGTCGCCTTAATATTTTCGTCCCGCTACAATTCCTATTAGTCTCACCGAGTCCTTAGCTTTGACCATGTTATTATATTCATCTTGTCGGTCTCAAGCTATATAGAATATATTCTTTTTTATCCCTTGTTGTTAGCAATGACAAAACTTCAAAGCGAAAATTCAAATATTCACAAAAACTTCGGTTATTCAACTCTCATCTGTTTCAACAATCTACTGGTAAGCCTATGGAGGTACTATGCAAGAGGCGTAATGGTCTGTGCTCTTAGGGAAGCGCCAATCTTAGAAGACAGTTACTTTATGACAGACAGGTGATCCTTATCAGCGTATGTAAATGTCGGGGAACCGTCAATTCATCACCTGCCTTGGAGATAGCCGATGTGTGTCATTTGATTTCAGCACACGTATCCTATTTTCGTGCGGCACGCGGCCCTCGGAACTGGGAAGATGTCGTTATTGAGAGCAAGGCAGCCGGGCATCAGCTAATATACACATAGAGTTGCCATATACAGAATTTCGCTTATACATATATTCAGAAGTATCAATAAATAAGCTTAATTCGGATACGGCGTAAAAGAGTCTGCTAAAAAGTAGAATTAACGAATAACTAAGTGTACTTTAAAATTATGTTGAGTCTTTTGACAAAACTAAATACTTAATGAAAATATTATATTTGTGTACGACGATATTGAGCTACTGAGCTTCGTCAGTATGAGCATTATATTTTATAAGATTGTTTTCGATCACTATTTAAGTTCCATACTCTTTAGATATTTTCCATCTCTCTCCGTCCAGTGTCTTTATAGAGAGAGAGAGAGAGTCTCACACGCACGCGGCCCGTGTTAATGCCAGAAAATACCAAATTATTTTTTTTTACGGGAAGATTGTTCGAAATATCTAAAACCTAATTCCTATTAAAACGTTGTAAAATAAATAGCTACTGTTCCTATATTTTTTGTCTAAGTAAAGAATATCATTTCCGAGTAACATCAATCTAAAGGCTTTACAGATTCGTGTTTATTTATTTCGGTAATAATAAAAAGAAAATGTAGACCACTTGACTTGTTGTGTAACTCGGCAAGGATTTGAAGATTCAAAATCAGATTTTTATAATTACAACAAGATATGTTGGATCAGTGACAGATTCGTGTTTATTTCGGTAATAATAAAAAGAAAAGGTCGAAAAATTGACTTGTTATGTAACTCGGCAAGGATTTGAAGATTCAAAATCAGATTTTTATAATTACCACAAGATATTGTGGATCAGTGACAGATTCGTTTTTATTTATTTCGGTAATAATAAAATAATATAAAATTTGAAGATTCAAAATCAGATTTTTTATAATTACCACAAGATATTGTGGATCAGTGACAGATTCGTGTTTATTTATTTATGATGGAAAGGGGCACTGAGTCTTATGTCTTATGTCTTGGATAACGCAGCAGCAATTTTTGCTTTCTAATAGTATTGAACAACTCATGCAACGAATAAAATATCTAATAATGTGAATCCCTAGATTGAGTAGAAGGTTTTATCACAAATCATATATTGGTTATCTGTGTAATAAGGACGGAATGATGAGTGCTTGTACGATATAACCTCTGACTGACGTACTATTGCTTGGGCTTCTCTATGACACACTTGCGAATAGTACTGGGCATACTCACTAGGCATTGTAGGCTCAACAGACACTTACACATTCTGGGCATCATGAATGAGGTAACTTGTCGGGGATGCTGAATGAAAGAAGAGTCAGCGGAGCATATGATTTATGTATGCCCACATTATTCATAAAAAGAGAAAGGATCACAGGAAATTTTTCTATAAATATGATGGAAATACGTGTGACCCGACTTTCATGGATTCTGGTAATAGCATCTGATGTGGCCTGGTTGCGGACCTGTAGGCAAAAAAGTATATGCGCGGTCACGTACAAACGCTTTAAGCAGACAGCCAAATGTGGATGTCAGACCACTGATAACTAACTCCAAAACTCAACCGCCATCATCAAGCAAATTGCTTATTGTTTTGTATATAACGATGTGGTTGGCAACGCCGTACGTCGTACGCACATCACGTATCTCGATAATAAAACGTCGTGCAGGCAGCTTCTCCTCTTCGCTGTAATTACGGAGCTCGGGCTCAAGGCAGAGCCTTTCTGAGGGGCAATCCATCGCCCCTTCCTCTACCTTCCCCGACCTGAAAGCTGATTGCCGTCGTAATAACAATAATCTCTAAGGAAAAAAAACGCTCGCTATATGGGGATTTCGTGTGGTTGAAGGAGCGTTGTTGCGCGATACTCGCGTTTGACAGAACACTGCTGCTTGCTGCATTCGCCTACCCGCATTTAATTGCGGGAGTTTAACAGACGTGACTCCACAATATTCATTGACCGAAGTGGCACCAATCACTCTTCTATAATATGGAGACCTGACCAATTGTTTTATTGGCGACGAGGCGGGTAAACCTTTTTAGGCGCTATAGAGCACTGGCATATCTACGAGAAAAGACTGTGATTTAATAATTAGCAAAGCTGTTAAATTAAGATGGTATAAAACGTTCGAGCAAGGATCGCTCTGATGATAGAGCAAGATGGTATACAAAACTATCGTCTTATAATTATTATTTTATTAATATAATCGGGAATTCGAATACTATCTGATGCACACAAGTAGATTGTTAAAGTTTAAGTTGTTAACCCTGATAGCCTTGGGATTGGCAAATGTACACACACCACAATAATTAAGAGCACACCAATGTAATTACTTGCATAGTGCTTAACTATTTATAACTGTTCATGGCAAAGAATCTCAGCCAGCAATATTATTACTTTATTAACTAGGATGTAGGAGTAAGGCGATATCTTTATTTTAATATATTTTTTTTTAATTTTAAACTTCATTGTATTTATATTTCATTGTATCTACATACATTGCCTTACATTTTTTTACATTTTTTTAATACATAAATGAAAAGTCACGAATGGGAATTATTTGGTCAGGATTACATTACCCTACTAGGTAAACACCCGTGTTCGGGTGTTGGATATTAAGTGCAGTGATGTTTTCTGAGCCTGTGCGTCTTGCCTGCTGTCTTTCTACCGTCTCATAAAAATAAATTCATGTATACGCAGGATGTAATATAACATAATATAATTTAGCAGAATATAATATAGTATATTAAAATATAACATAACATAATATATATAATATCACCTAAATTTTATGTTAAAAATATAAGAACATATTTTCTTTTCCATTTTATGTTTTTATTTGTTATAAAAATATACGTATTCTCTTTTTTGTGATGTATTTATCTATAATAATACATTAAATACTACATAAAGCAAACAAATTTACAATTGTAAAATAGTTAATTTAATTAAATAGATGGTTTTAATTTAATTAAAAACATGGCTTTCGCATTTATCTCTCGTAGAGTTAGATAGCCAATTTGTCACCCATCTCTTGTATTGGTTTTCAGTTTCTTCTAATGCCTGTCCTATGTGTGACTGATGTATATTATATAGTTTAGATCCGAGTACCTTAAGATGTCTGTCCTTAGAAATTATCCGTTGTCCACCCAATCTCGGGTGAAATTAGCCTGGTAATGGACGCCTTGGCTCCGCGATAATTCGGTACGAATTGACGCTATTATAAGGTAGAGGCCGCGTAAACGACTTCGAACCTGGAACCAAACGGGCGGATGGAGAAATCTATTTAAATTTGGCGGATCTGTCTAAATTTAGAGAGGCTGCTGGGTGTCTTTGTTCAGTGGCTTGCCGTAAGGGTTGGCCTCTGACGGCCCGTGTCGGATCTGGATTCGTGGATTGTATCGCCCACAAGTTCTTGCGCTCCTCTCGGGGCGATATAACGATACGGTTTGTTGAACCGCCTCGGGATGGCGGGTTCGCCCTTAGCATGTGTCTTAAAACCAAACCAAAGCATGTGTCTTAAGACGAAATTTATTTTATGTGAAATACATATCACATGATCAAACATATAAAGGTTGTCAATTCAATTTAATGTAATTTAATTTCATTTCATTTGCAATTCACAATTATGTACATTGACAACATATACAATTGAAATGGCATAGAAAAATCCAGTAGCAAAAAACTCTTAACATGATATGCCAAAAACTGTTGCCAGTGATGCTATTTTAATGCCACCTAACTAGGCTATCGCCTGTTCTAAGGCGGACACTTAAATTATTATTAATATATCTGTGAACCTATATACAATACGGATACTAAACGAGAAATGGCCGCCTAGATTTATTTTACATTCACATACAATCCTATGTTAGATAAAATAAAAAAAACTTTTGTTAACTGGTCAATCGCCATCGAATCGTCATGATATTTCTGCACGTGTGTTTAAACAAAAAATGAAATCTTTAAGCCACGCATCATGGAGAAACATGCTGTCTGATGTATTACATTGAATGACAATAAAGAGGATTGTCGCACCAGGTCAAATTGATCAATTCTTCTCAGCAGAAATACCATATTTCGGCAATGATCCAGACTTATTTCAAGTTGTCACCAAACGCCAATTGTGTATCCAAAAGCACTTCAATTAACATAATTAAAACACAAATACTTTCTTTCTTTGACAGGCATTGTAACGCATGCTGGGTACTCTCTAGTTGATGAATAAAATAGATTGGCGAAAGAGTTTTCGAAATCGGACAACGCGTTATTGAGATATCAATTACTCATGCTTGATTACTTTTTTCTGTTTTTCTGGTTCCAAATATTCTAAAACGTGGAAAAATTTATTTTTGAGAAAAAAATATAATTTTGATTTTTTTGGTGAATTCAAGACGCATCGCGCCTGCATTGGTTTGCAAGCGAAGCGGCGCTAGCGTAATTAATTAATGGGTAAACAGATATATAACCTTTATTTCATGATATTTCTAACTGAACGGTTTGTCTGATAGATGAAATAAGAATATTGGTATATTTCTCACATCCAGCAGTATGTATGTATTTTGTCGCCTATACGTGGTGGTTGGTTTTGTGACATGAATTATTCAAGATCTAAAGATATGTATATAGGGGACTTCAATGATAAGAAAAACGTCATCGCGTTTTCAGTCGGTTTTCTCATTTTAGCCAACATTAAAAAAAAATATTTAAAAGCCGCGACCATATTCGAATTTCTCGGCAAGTCGGTGGCAATAAGCGAGCGAATGTGGAATGGCTTTAACGATTGTGGAGTAATTATTGTAATCCACCCGAAGCAACAAAAAAAGTCGAGTGCTTTCCTCTCGCGTTGTTTTCGCTCATTGAGTGCGCGCCTGCGCAAGCCGAGATGTGCGAGCGGGAGGCCAACAGCAACATTCTCAAGTGCAAACAGGACAGCCCTACCTGAGATGTGTAATTTGAGCGGATCGGTAGCCGCGCCGGGGGTGGATGCTGTTATTATACATTCATTATTGGGTCTGCGGGATCACTGGGCGTCCGTTGACGTTTGCTACGTCGATGAACGTCAGATTGAAACACCAGAATAAGCCTCTGTTACGATGTGGTGATATGGTGATGTAAAACTCCTTGAGATTTCAGACTTTATGTTTATTTCTCGTTAAAACGTACAATGATTAGGTACTTGACGTAAGATATTTGTTAATTGAATGACCTTTGTTTATCCACTCGCAGGTCCTTTTATACTAAACTAATCTATAGACTTATCTCGACTAGCTAGCCGTTCGAGGTCCGTATTTATATTCGTTTATTAATTATACAATGTAAGTACTTAGGGCTAGGAATGATTATAATGAGCGTTGCTAGGCTATAATGATTAATAGGAAGTCTAAGAAGGGTCTTCGTCTATAACACCTCCATAACGAAACGTGCAAGAGTCACTGATCATGAATAGAGTTTTCACAGTCACTTTGCTTAGGGAAAAATGTTACATATAAGCTAGTGTTCAGCGATACCTGTATCTTCCACTTCTGGGCATTGGCAATGAATTTGTTAATGTTATGTGTGTCCGCAAAAAATAGACCTATTCTTAAAAGTCAATGAGCGTCACAACATAAACTTAAAAATAAGAATAAGCTGTCACTTCCTAAGTTCCAACCAACAAAAATCGCAACTTCTTTTATGGGGCAATGCATATACTTTTATAACACAATCCCTCTGGAAGTTTTAGATTTGTTAGAAAAAAAATAAGGATCTTATTACGAGTAAATAAATATAACAGTAAGAGTATCGCTAAACGTCGGCAACTTTGGCCCATCTCATGATTGGTAAACTTATGTAAAATGGCTTAAAACCAATTCCAACAAGTTTCTCTCGTCACTACGATTCCAAAAAATCCCATATACGCTATCCTTGCTCTACCTATTGGTCAGATCTGACTCCAGGCCAAGTAAATCCACAGGACGGATCGAATGTGTTGCCAGTGGTGCTTAGGTTCACCTAGGGAGGCTGAAAACCAATTGAAATTTGTTTAAGTTTGGACCACGGGAAGTATTCGGACGGACAAACAAACACACAACATGCATCAAGACTATATGGCCCGTTCTACGTAATAACGGATTGGACGGGTCAAAAATCACAATGTGAAAAGAATATTATAGATGATTTCTTATACAACAAATACGCTTGGTATAAATCAGACTATTTTGGAATTAACTTATGACTCTTAATTACACACCACCTATAAGTAGATATAATAATTTTATCAATATATTGATTATGTAACTTATTTAAATTCATCAAAATTGTTTTCATTTCATTTTTCAGATAGTAATTTTTATTATTATTAAT
>JAOPUG010000152.1:10406563-10416652 GCA_027564375.1 Micropterix facetella
ATGTGGCAATGCAGTCACAAGCGTTCTGGCTCACTCGCCCGCTATGGTTGTGAGAAATTAGCAGCGACCAACGCGAATGTCATTTTTAATATAATTTAGATAAACAAAAAAACTGTTTTTTTTAATTTGCTCGTTGCTTATTGGCCTGACTTCCGGCTCAGCTCCAATTCGGCAGCCTCTCCGAAGAAGGACTAGCCCGGTTAACCCGCTTAGCGGGCTGAGCGCGTGATCTGGAGGTACACCTCGGGTGTCCCTGGATGTCTGAGTGCTGGTCGGCTTGCCGGCCTTTGCTCAATAACCTTCCTGAAGAGGGACGCGATATATCTCGTATATATGAGATGACACGCGCTAGATCCCAGTCTATCCCGGTATTGCGGTAAAAGCACTGGGTGAAAGCTTCGGACGAATGGATATCTGATGCACTGACTGGTTTGCCGCCCTTGCTCAACAGCGAATAGTCGGGGGAGTTTGGAAGCATAATGCGACCTAAAAAAGCGGGGCTAGTTAGATATCTTATTCTATATATCCTTAGAACCGAAACGTTGGCCACGCGATTTCTGATTTGTGGATATGTATTATCCAAATTCTGAAGGTTCTTCTCGGGCGATATAGCGATAAAATTCATTTAAATACCTCGAGGGTTCGCCTGAGAATAAGTCCTAAATCCAACGTTGTCATACCTTAACAATTCGCCATGCATACGGAAGAATTTTGGCAAACTCATTTGATAGAAGCGTTCCAAAAAGGAAACCCTTAAGAAAATTGAACAAATTAAATAAATATATTAAAATAATGAAATAAAACACATTAAAAAGTAAGGATCCCGTTCCAGACCATACCGGGTCCCTTGCCATGAATCATTTTTCTCTGTGACTTATAATTTTTGAGATCTAAGTGCGAACCGATAGACGGAAGTACGGACGGACGGACATCACATAGGACTATTAAAAAAACTCATCACATAGGACTCATCACATAGGACTATTAAAAAAAGTTTCAATAATATATAGGTATTAGTATTGTTATCGCCAGATTAGTATTTTATTTTTTATTTTAATTATTATACTGCAACTTTGGTAATGTATTTTTTACCTACCTGTCCTATCCCCGCACGCACTTTTATATAACGTAAAAAGGGGGTACCTACGGCAGTTATGTATTGGATCGCTTTGGGAAACGATGTTACCGAATTTACACGTTGTAAATCGAACCAAGTGAACTCGCGTTTCGCGTACGAGATAATATTGAAAAAAGATACTTTCGACGTGTGTGTATTATTTCAATAATAATGCAAGGCGAAGATCTGTGACTAGGTCTGGAGAAGAGCAGCTGAGTCACCCATGCATAAACTCCAAGTAAGTGTGTACTCTTTTCTTCCCTTAACATACAGCCAAGGGTTGCAGTTATCCCTATAAATACAGTCCACTATTTAAATAATATAGTATAAAATTATCTCCCGCCTTTTCTTTATTTTAAACAAAATACCGCACCGCACTACTGCTGCTGTTTCTGCTCCGATTGTAACGGTGGTAGGGCAGCGGGTTCGGCATGTGTGAATTTTTAAAATCTGCCTTGCACGCAACATTCACTGTATCTTGTGTTACGTTCTTGCGCTCGACATTTCAGCGATGTTGCAATCGCCGTTTACTGCAATACTTTAAAACTATTATTATTATTATACTCAAAAAATTCTTCGATGGAATAAAAACTATTTTGTAGTAGAAAAAAATAATGGATGTTTTTAATCCTTCATATTTCAGGACTATCCACTATATTTAACAATTTATTGTATATTTTCCGTCGAATGACATGTACTGATCGTTCTGATGCCTTCAGCGAGTGATTGACCAACAGTAATGCTTCATCTTGCCTGGTTTGGTATGAGTGGAATGTGTTATTAACAGCGAAAATATCCCTATTGGTATATACAAAAGTTGCTACTTCCAGGATGTATATGTATAGAAGGGTTGGAATACGAAGACTTTACAAACTCTAGTTGTAGTATAAAGGTGGACATATCGCACATCGGCAACGAGAGTGTCACAACACAAAATGTATTTTTTGAGACAACATATTTTATTATTTTTTGTACTAGCAAATATCTAAAAATCACATTTAAAATGTACATATTGGAAAAGTAAAGATATATTTAATTAGACATTCTATGTCCTAATATATTTTAACAGACATTACAATTTACAGATAATGTTTCTTTTTTTTTTTAATTTCCCCTTTTTGTCTCTTTTTTAAACAAAATGAAGGAAATTTACATCAAATTAAACACTTTTTGGTTGATAATTTATTTTGTTTATTTCAAAATAAATCAAATAATATTTAGCATTTGTTTTAAAAGGTATTTCTAGATTGGGACTGTTTTATTCGCTATTTTTATAATACTTCAGAAAAGTTACTCAAAAATATTGTCATATCACATAATGCATCTCTGTTTTTGCCGAAATTGAAGTAAACACATGAAAGTTATTTACCATAATAGAGTCATTACACAAGTTATGACAGTAGTACACACATCAGGCATGCGTCCACTTTGATACGAATTAACTTTGATACGACACTAGATGTTGTAGAGAGTAGACAACGGTCTCCGTAAAAAAGGGTATTTTGCGCCATCTCTCGGCAAGGAATGATGACTTTTTTTAGCAGGTAATATTTGAGACTGCCGATCTTTTGGCACAGTTAGGTCAGTTTCGTATTTTTTTTGTCTCGTGACACTATCGTTGCCGATATGCGATGTGCTAAACATCGGATTGCCCGCTTTTGGAAAGTAAATACACCACCTGCGGGGGTGGTCGGCAGCTCGTGCTCATAGTTCGAAAGGATGGAATGTACATATGAAATATAGCAATGTAGGTATATATAATTAGTGTGAGCAAGCCTCCACAAGGCAAAATATGCACGACCACAGTTTGTTAATATGTACATCGCATCGCAATCAAGAGTGAAATATGAATCCCAGGAAGCTCGTATTGTATCCAATACAGCTAACGGACAAATTGGCAGCTCCCTTTAATTAAAAGTGTAATGGGTGCATCTTTTCGAGATTAACCATTAGACTATTTAACTGAGAACTATCTGTTGAGGTATTCAGCAGCCTTAGAAAGAGATGCTTGTAAAGCACACTGCAAAGAAGTTTTTACAATTATGCTTGTGTCATCAGCATGTATGAGTCTCCTACCAATATCTGTTTCCGCTGGAAAGTCTTTAATAATAACAGGAAAAGTTGCGATATAAATCCTGTGATTAGCGTTATTAATCACGTCTTGTGATTGGTAACCCCTGACATCCAAAAATGGATTGAAACCTGTTACAACAAGTTTCTCTCTTTTCCATGATTCCAAAAATACCCATATACGCTATGCTTGCTCTACCTATTGGTCAGATCTTCCTCCAGGCCAAGTAAACCAGGATGCACCTGCAGCAGCACCTAGGGGACTCGGATCGAATTTGCTGCCACATGGTGGTGCTTAGGATCACCCAAGGAGACTGCATACCAAGTTTGTTTGATCACACCATGGGAAGTTATCTTATGGACAAACAAATAAATCCTACATAATACTACGGATGAGCCAAAAACGAGAAAGAGTAGATTCCCTAGGGCTGAGCCCTGCGGTATGCCAAGGGGCTGAGCCCTGCGCAGCCCGGGTCGGATCGGTTGGCATTTCCATCAACATTTTTTTTATACCCCTTATGGTAATGACCCACCTTAATGTCTATCGACATTATCTTACTTTTGATTAGTTTGATTCTTCGAATAATTTTAGCCTATTTGATAGTTAACACTTTAACAGTGGATCACGTACTCAGTACGTGATACAAAATATTTCTAACTCGCGAATCACGTACTGAGGATCATACTGTTTGTTTAAAAATCACAGACTCAGTTCGTGATTCACGTTGTACCGACAAGTAGCTTAGTTTTTTTTCTATACATACATACACAATTCAATGGCGTAAATGGCGAAGGCGGGGTGGGAGGACAGGTCACCGTCTATCATGTTATATCTAATCATGTTAGTTTTTTATAGCTGTTTCAATAATGCCAAAAAATGCCTGCGGGCAACATTACACGCGCTATAAAAATCGGCCGCTGTTAAAGTGTTAAGTCTGTGGTTTCTACGGTTAGTGTAATTTGGGCTATAATTACCACAATGTCAACTTGGTCGGTTCAACTCGCGGGGCAGCTCCTATACGGGAGCCTCCTCGAAGAGGGACCAACCTGGTGAACCAAATGAAAGGAAATGGAAATGTTTTCTTTTAAATTTAGATACATTGGGCCTGATTGTGTTACTTCGTAATCTAATATTGTAAATTAGTTCATGTGAACGAGACAGAGGAAGTCATTAGTGTGGAATATGAAATGAATGATTGAAAACTACCTGCCGACCATATAGCCGTCCGAATAAATTTGAACACATTTGGTGCGGTCTCAGATTTAGCTGTTTTGTTTTTGTTTGTGTAGTTTGAATGTGGAAAACTGACAACTGTTCATTTCACATTTCGCTCTAACGTATCCATAAACTAATTCCCATCTGTCTCGTTCCCATAAACTAATTTCCAGTATTAGTTCACAAAGAAACGCAATTGAGCGCATTGTGTAAATTATTGGTTTTGGTCCACATTTTTTTGTTACTATTATTGTTAATATACAATCCATTTTTTCTAGTCCATTGATCAGCATTCAGTATCCAATTGAATAGAATAAACCACCTGAAGCAAAAATAATATATTAAGAAGAGAACAAAAATAATCATTTAGTTTTCCAGAGAATCTAATAAATAAATTATATTAACACCAAGCATCTGCATCATTCAAGTAGTCGTTAATGCTATTATTTACAAAATAGGTCATTAATACAATACATAAGTTGTTTTACTGGCAACTTTAAAATTTACTAAGAAAATCTGTTGTAGAAATATATACATTGTTTCATAAAGTAGTTCCGACCTTTTATAATCGGAACTTGGTAACTGAAAACATATTTCTATTTCTGATATTAATATAATGTCAATCGCTGACTTTATTGAACAGCTTTAGATTTTTGCTGACAGATTTCGGCTGTTTGTTGGTCTGTTTTCACGACATAGTTTTGCAGCATAATTCTTTAACTCGATAATCTTTATAATAAATAGATTAGGAACCCAAAATAACTGATCTACACTGATGGGAAAATTCTCCAGATGTATATACCATAGATAATTTTTACTGTTTTCCAATATAAGGTATTACCATTGTTTACATGATAAAAAGTTAATATACCCTTATTTTAATAAACCATCAGAATTGAGAAAATATAATCCATTTACTAGAACTTCATACAATCAATCCAAAAATGATCCATATAATTTATAAATATTGCTACATGACTTAAAACTTCAGAAAATAAAAAAATCATATAAAAATACCTTGTTCCAATTAATATGTTTGGTCTATCTATACCATCTAAACATTTTTGGTTCTTAAAATTATGTTTTAATTTTCAGGTGCATATTTTAAACGATTGCCAACGTGGACCAGTGCTTGAAGCAGTAGTGAGCCGCATGAAAACTATACAAGTAAGTATATTTGATCAGCGTTATAACAACACATAGCATGATGCCTCATCATAAAAACTAACTCTTGATCGGGCGGAAGGATGGGTTGGACTGGATCCCTGCTTGGTAAATTACACTCGTATTGTGTATCCAGTTTTTTCACTTACATAATGCACTATGGCTAATTGATGACCATATGCTAAATAGTGCATTCCGCATGGGTAAGGCAATTTTTCTGTCATAGGGCATGCGTTAGTTTCTTCAGTAGATCTGCATGGCTCTCACATTTGCAGTTTGTTGTTATCGGTGGTTTGTGTACTCGCTAAGGGAGCGTCTATTAGTTATGTCCAGCAAAATCTCACAAAATCTTTTTTAAAGGGGGAATATTATAACCACACAAATATGTGTTAAATAATTTTTAAATGTGTAAGTTATAATCGGCATCAGAATATATCTTTTGAAGAACTCTATAACTAATTATAAGTGCATGCTGTTACTTACCTAAATAAATAAATAATTAAATAAATAAACTCGTCGAATTCATTGATATAAAGACCTTACTGTATTTCTGAGGTCATCGAGTGTCACTCGGACACACAATATTGTCAGCACATTTTCTAATATGTATATAATGTCCATCAATTCAATATTTGAATCATTTTAGATTACAAAAGGTGACGTAGCATCCAGGTAGAAGAATTATAAGGAGGGATAGAGGGGCGTGGTGCTTAGCAGCGGAGCGAGGATAATCGAACATATTGCCGTCTACTTGTTCCCGCCCAGCAAATATACCTTTTGTGAAAAAGTTTAATTCACCTTACCCCTTGCTTAAGGCTCGGTGATAGGCAGAGGGTACTTCCCGTGAGGGTGAAATTAGCATTTTAGAAATTATTATACTATAGCCAAAGACCCAAAGTTATGATGTAATCCAAAAGTTATACCGCAATAAATTCTACAATGTAATATCCGGTAAAAAGGGTCAAAATCCGGTAAAAAGGGTCAAAAAGGCTTTTACTGTGAGTGTCATAAAAATCGCTATAGAGATATAAAATGGAAATATTATGTAATCTCAGAATCAAAGGGTTTAAAATCAAATCACTTTGAACAAATTGGAAACCTTTCGAAATTTACGACTTAAGTCAATTATATGGGCCGAAGTTTGACAAACCGTTCGTTTTTCTCCTTGCCAAGTTTTTTTACTAAAAAGCGTCTTCTTCTTCAGTCCTTAATTTTTGCTGAACAAATTTACTGAATTTTACTGGGAAACTAATAAGATTTGTCAGATTTCCAATCTCCTTAAAGGTTTCATCAAATTATTGACTTAAAAATTGGGTCATTGGGATATTTTTTTTAAAAACCGGAATCAAAATTATTATAATCACTTTGGCTTATTTTTTCCAATTTTTTTATTAGGTCACTTTCTTGTATGTCTGTTTGTCTGTTTGTCCGGTGTCTGTTTGTCTATTAGGTACAAAGTTTGCAATCGATTTTAAACTGACTCTCCGTTATCCGGTCATGATGAAATTTTGCACACACCGGTGGTTCTGGAAACAATAGTATACTTTTAGTTCGATTGATTCCGATTTTTAATAAATATTAAATAAACAGAGCCATCTAGCAGTGGCGGTCCGAATTACGCTGCAAGCAAAGCGCAGCGCTGCTTAGCGACGGAGGTCGCTACGCAACGCGGTGCCTTCTTTGTAAATATTAAAAAAAGAAAATTTTGACTGGCAAATGCATTGAAATGCAGTGAACACTTATTGTGATGACGCTAATGTATGTTTAAGTTTTATTTTGTAAACTTAGGGAATTAAAGTTACGTATCATCAATACAAAGTAATTGATTTTCAGTAAAGTAATTGGTCTTCCAACATATGTAATTATAATACTAATAGTGAATAGTGCATTAGTGACAATTTCTACAATGGCCAAGGAGATCGTAAGCCACGACTAAATAAGGAGGAGCAAAAACGATAATCGGAAGCGCATTAAGTCGTGTCATTGGATGGATTAAGAATAGAGGTGCTCGATTGTTCAAAACTCAGTGGCAAGACACCGTGCAATGAAGACGCAATGAAGGAGATGGACAGAATGCGACAACTAGGATCTCCAGTACCATCAATGAGTCATATATTTAAAAAAGTTAACTAAGAAGGATCAGACATTAATTTATTTTAATATTGAAGTAAAACATTATAACATTAATTTTGCTTGTTTCTTATTTTATTTTTCAAGAAAATAACAATTAAACAGATGTATATATTAATATATAACAAAATTCTGTGTTCGTTCAACTTTAAGAAAGTGTGTGTCCTTGAATACAAGAAAACCCGATCAACGATATCAAGTGTTGAAGACAATCAATCAGTTGGACTTTGCTCAAACATATTTGAGCGATATGCAAATCGTCCAAGGCAAGATCAGGGTTATTATTTCCCAAATATGTGCCTACTCGAATTTGAATTACAATCGACAAATTGCTTTTTGCTAGTAACTTAGATGTGAACTATTTATGCATCAATTAGAACAACTAGAACTATTCATGCATCAATTAGAACAACAAGAACTATTCATGCATCAATTAATTATCTATTGCATGCGCCCCATGTTTTTCTATTATTGCATGGGGCTAGGAGAAATTATTTTTTTACTTTTTAGTCCGTTTTAAAAACGTTTATTTAAATAATTATTTTATCAGTTATTTTTTCTAACCTACATATATACAATATAACTTTGTATACATGCATGTAGATATAGTCTATTCTTCGAGATATAATGTTATTATTGCACACCTAAGTTGTAAACTGTTGTAGTGCCTACTATATAACTACCCGACCATTTGTACAACATACTCACAGTTATGCAATAAAAGTGTATTCAATTCTACTCTATTCATCTCAGAACAACTTTGTCGTTTCGCACAGGGAGTCAAAAGTGCCACGCAGTTTTACACCAGCTTTGAGATTATGAGGTACCATTTTACCATTTTGTGTCATTTGTTGTTTAATATTTGCATTCTACTTTCCAATGTCATTACTAATTATGACTTGTGTAAACGCAAATAGAAGAGCTCTTTAAATTGTATTAACATCGTCAGATTTTGCAAAGGCTTAGTCTCGCAAAGTTATACTACATGTATAAATAGAAATATTACTGTGTAAATAACTTGTAGACATTACAAAGATGTGTAAATAATATTAGGCACTATCTTATTGGAGCTACATTGTATGGATGCTGTTTGCGTTGGGTTGGAGTTACAGTGAAAATAAAGATACGAGTACATAAGTTGAAGTAAAAATAGCTAAAACTGAAACATAGGTACCGAATAGTGTCCAGTCGACCTATGTACCTTTTATTGGAGTTAGAGGCTTTTATAGGTTAGTAGTCTCATGTTGGAAATTAACCTTATTTTTTAAAAAAATATATCCTGTGCATTTCCATGATCTCCAATCGTTTTAATTTATAGGAATTCAAAGTATGCCAGTATTATTAAATGTTACGTTACGATTTTAAGGTGATGATGTATGTAAAAAAAACCAAATATGACATTTTAAGCCACGCCTCAAAACCCCTTCCCTTGCGACGGCCAGCAGTAGGTAGACAGCCGGCCTCATAGCAAAATAATACGCGCGCTGCCGCGCCGCGTCGGGCGCTTCTATTCGTAGGAATATTATGCCGTTCTACTAATTTCTCGCCAAGTTAGTGTGGTTTTACACTGTTTGAATGAAAGAGATAATATTTTGGCAATAATGGATTATGCAAGTGACCTTGTAAATGTAACGATGGTGAAGAAGTTTATTCTGTATCTGAACTAGAAATTTGTTTTTTTTTAACATAAAAAAAACATATCTTTTGATATTGTATGAAGATTGTATGAACAACATTAATTTGCAAGAAAAACTGATTTGAAAATCATCTATTTGAGAGAATCTATTGATCTAAGCCTTTGTTATTGAGAGAATAAAGTATGAAAAATCGAAAATTAAACTTAATAAATATTTTGTAGCCTAAATCAAAGGTCTATAAAAGGCCAACAAAGTTAGAGGCATCATTCTCAAAATTCTAAAATACTTTTGTATTCCATTCTAGTATTCACAATAGCGGAGTTACGGAGTATTTAAAGTTCAGAACAAAAATTTAATTCAAAAGCCGCTCAAGATGTCGATAATCTATGTAAGCTAGAGTTGTAGTCAATAATCTCAGATTTCTAACTCACTTTTATTTATTTTTCAAGAACCAATATAAACGTATTTTTGATTTTTACGTACTTCGTTTAATACGATATTTTTTTTGTTGAAAAACAAACATTATAACAATATATAAACAAAATCATGAAAAATCTGCACACATTTTAGTTTTAGACAGACATTTTAGTTTGGCAAAATAGTCAGTTGTTTCCGAGAAGATACATACGAAATAAATGAAAAAATACGAATAAATAAACAAAAAAAGCGCAGTATATTTTATATTTCCTTTTTGCAGCCTTGACAGTATACAATTAATTACGTTCAAGAATTGTGCTGGCATACGTATGGTATCT
>JAOPUG010000152.1:10418505-10431956 GCA_027564375.1 Micropterix facetella
TACAAGACACACACTTACACGCATGTTACTTGCACACATACATATAAATACTACATAGTAGGGTTGGTTGTAAGATATTGTCGTATGATAATAAACCCGCCCATTGTGAATTTTCACAATGAAGAGTAGAAACAAACAATCAATTTTTATTTCTTTCTAGATATCCATTTAAAGAGGTGTACTGTATTTTTTTTAACCAATAATTAGATTGACGCAAGTTTAAAAAATACTAAGTTTGGTAAATTAATCATAATTTCTCATGCATACATACATACCTAATAAAATGTTATACATATCGCAAAATACGTTTATCGTCAGAATCTGAAAACAACCATATTTAGTAGTTTCCTTCTCAAGATTTCTATACGATTGATAAGAGCCTTCTCAATTATTGAATATTTAATTCGTCCCAATCATCGATATATAAGGCATTTTTAAGGGTATTTTTGGCTATAGAATTTAAAATGTTCAACGCGCCCTTCAATAATTAGTTCTTCATTTCGTTTCAACGCAACATCGTATAATTATTTTTCAATGCACCCGTGTATAGCTCAAATTTCCAAGTATAGAACTAAAATATTCAACGCGCGCTAGTATAATTAAAATTTCTTAAGTTATTATTTAAAAAAAATGACGTGCCATTGTATAATATCCTTCCAAATGCCCAGTGCGGTCCAGAAAAGTTTTTTACGCTTCTGCTCAAACAGTGTGCTGCTTCTCTCTAACAGTCTAGAATAGCAAGTCTTCCTTTTCCATCTCTTGCGCACTCTCTCAAGCCATCTTAGGAATGGACAAAATGCAAATTAATTGTTTTTCTACAGAAATCACACTAAATTATTAAATAATAATATGTACTAACAGATGATAAGTAAATACCTTTTTCTGAGCGATTTCCATACGATTTTGTAGAGCATAGAGGAATTTTGGTATACACAAAGCACGTGGTCATCCGAGCTACTCACTAAATCGACTGAGAACTAAACCAATACGCAACTGCGATCCGTATTGGTTTTGAAGGGGTTTTTAAGCGCTCGCTTGAACTATCTAGGCCTGATATATTAATGTCCCAACCAGCCTGTTTCTTCAGAAGTGCATAGCAACACGGTAAATTATTCGTCAGCGGGCTGTAAATTAATAGGAAATTACGGCTTTCCTGCGCATCGTGAATGACCACCTTCGTCTTAGATGACACTCATCATGGGCAAATTACGAATCTGTCCACTCGGATGAAGTGCGGCGGATAGCTTGGCAGATTTTCTTCAAATTATGTGCCGCGCTTCGGCTCGGTCTTATTTGAATATTATGGTCGACAAACTTGTTTGCAGAGCTCCTGCGTAGGCTCCGATGCAGCGGATAACGCGTAGTGTATGTTCGTTTGCCACTGCTGATAAATAATAATTATCATAAGCAAATAAACGAGTGCGAAAAGATGCATATTTATCATTGACTAAGTGCAATATACTAGTTACCACACTATTGAAAATGGTCATATTTGGTCGGCCAAAATAGTTATTCATCCTAAATAAATTTAATATAGCCCCTTACAAAATAGCCCCTTGACACACACTGCTCCTGACACACACTGGCCTGTCGCGTTGCGTATAATATCTTCTCTTGATTAGACTTAGAAGATTAGCCAAAATCACACGGATTCATATCTAGCGAAAAGGGGGCTGACGAAATAGACTGATCCTGCATGATCAAAGTCCACATTTGTTCAATGACGTTGTCATTTCAGCATGTTGAGGACCTACCGGGACATAGTTCGCCGTCCTCTGATGTACGACCATCCTTGAAGCGGCTTGCCACTCCTTTATCTTACTTCATGGCGACTTCTCCGAAAGCCCATGGTTAATTGTCAACGGTTTCCATTTGTCATTGCCAAGCCTTTTGTAAAATTTATTATGATTTTTAATAAGCTCTTCCATCCCTGACAATTTGACTGACGCTCACGGACTACACATCCTCAAGCATCGGCAGATTGCCCGCGACTGACACCTGCAACAGGCGTGAGAAAAACCACGCATACGCATATTCCCCATACGCCGAAGCACGCTTCCCGTGCTTCATTGGTTTACGAGAAAAAAGGTTGGATATTTTTTTGGACAGATTTCATTAGTAAATAATTTTAATGTGTTTCAATATTTGTTATTGGTTACAAAAGATGCAAAAAATAATTTCGGGTAATAATAAATATAATACACTTAGAGGCCCCAATAATCTCGTTCACATTTTGGAGTAACCCAAAACAGTGCTCTTCATCCTATAGATATAATACTAATGTGTGCTTTTCGAACGACAGAAAATCTAGACACTGTTTTCTAATTTTCTTATTGGAAAATCTGGCATAACGGTTAGTGGACATATACAGGTTGGCCGATAGTAAAGTGGTCCAAAAAATATTTTTAAGTAGGGAACATCATAACGACTCATTAAGAAAAACGTTACTTCCGCAAAAATCAATAATTTAGAAGTTATGATTTTTTTGTAATTTTTTAAATTTCTCTACTCCAGTCACATATACCACTCTATTTAGAAAACTATTTTGCTAAAGCAAATAAAATTTGGTATATAAGTAGTAGTCATATAGCTAGCATGAAATGAGTATTTATTGCTAGATTGCTTCATTGTTTTGCATTGTTTTTATTGACGACAAAAAATGTTCAATTATCAAAAAATCACTACCAAAGAAAATATACTAACAGAGAGTTGCCTATATCCTTAAAAACTAGGTACCTTAAGATGTGGTGACTACCTCGAAAAGAAAATGTAGTGGTGCAACTATTGCGATGTCTTCGAAAATAATATCATGTGCACTAAGTCACTAAAAAGAAAAAAATACGATTTCTACCATAATCGTAATTTGAACAAATCTAACTTTGTTTCCTTAAAAAAAAAATGTGCAAATCAGACATACTCAACTTTTTCGTAAACGCATTGTATATTAGGTACATATCTGTGTAATTGTCGTTTTTCATATTTACCACTTTGAACATGGAAAATACGGGTTAAATTAGAATTACAAATTTAAATAAATTTTGATTTAAAGCAACTTTATCACTTTTTCAAAATCGGTTGCTCATTTTCGTTTGGTAAATCATAGAATAGTTGAATATTTGTTTTATTTTCGAAAATGAGTTACGTCGTGGCAGCAACGCAGCAGATACGCATTATCGCGTAACATCGCGAACGAATGCATCGTGCGTTATTGGTTTAATCGCATCCGTTCTGGTAATTTCGGCCTAGAGGATGATCCCTGTGGACGACCGAAGAGTAAGATTGACGACGACGAATTTTTCGACTACGCTTTCAACGTAAGTCACAAAACAACATTGACTCATTTGAGTAGAATCTGCAAAGTAAAGAAGTTTGAAAAGTAAGCACCGTGTGAGATAAATGAATGTCAGTTTCGAAAATGCATTGACGTTTGCATTGCCTTACTGAACCAATACCAAAATGAAGGGATTTTGAATCGGATTTTCACTTGTGCCGAGAAATAAATCGTACATGAAAATAGTAAGCCTTAATTATAATGGTTGACAATCAGTCACATTCTTATACTTGTGCTTGTGCGAGCTATTATCATGGGCTTACGTAACCCACCGTACTCGTCAGACCGTTCTCCAACAGATTTTCACTTATCGGGATCACAGATATTTTTTTATATGGAAATAGCATCAACTCCGAAGAGTCGTTATCATTCATTGATTTTCTGTCCACGAGATTCTAAAGCAGATGCAATAATCAAATTCCATTAAAATGAAAGAACAATAATATGAATCAATATTTCAATTAATTAAACACCTACATGTTTTTTTTTGGTATTACATTTCCCTTGTAGAATAGCAATTTCATACGTAACGACTTCTATATTATTTAAATTGGTTTGAGTGTAAGTAAATGTATTGACAGTAACATAAAATTTATACTTGTGCACTCGCATAATTTAGCCCGACACCTCGCTTCATTGCGTACAAACAAGAATAAGTAGATCCCTAGATGTTGCCAGCTTGCAAGAAGTTTTGAAATACTCTGCATAAAGCAAGCGATGTAAATAATTGATTGAATAAATAAATAATTAATTAATTAAACAATTTCAAATTGTGTTATTCTTCAACTGAATAATAAAATGTTGTAAATATAATGATATTTGTTATGGTTTCAGGACACGTGGCATTAATTAATGATAACTTTTGGTTGTAATCTCACTGGTATAATTTGTTTCCTTTTCTCACGTTACATTTGTCATAAAAGTTAACTCTAAATCATTTCATTTTATATATTAGGCGCGGCATTTAGAATTTATTTTATTTTATTTCATTTAATCTGTACCGTGTCTTTGAGGACAGCGGTGCGTGCAGAAATTCGCCAGAATTATGGCAATACTGTGTTATAAAAAAAATACCCTCTTTGTCGGGGGGACGCTTTTCAAGTTGAGACTAGGTATGCAACAATGCACTTTAAGTACCCATGCTTCCCCATTCTCCCCTATACATAACAAGCGGTCTCCACTATTATATTGTCATAGTTGGCAATTCAACGCCCATCCGCTCAGCGAAGCGCACAGTTCATTGAGTGCGCTGTACAAAGGCGTAGAGACCGGAGGCTGTCAGTGTTTCAAAATTGAAACGCACGCTGGCAACAAAGTTACGCTGATTTGCATTGATTTGCGAACGGACAACTGAAAATGTATCGCCGAAGAACTCCAATTACAGTGTGCGAGAGTGCGCGATGGTAATCAGTGATGACTCTACGGTAGGGTGACCATACGATAAATCGTAAAGGCACATATGTTTTTTTTTTAAATTTAACAACCGGATATTTTGATGTCTGTATGGACTTATGTATACAGGGTGACTATGAACGTCAACACGACTGAAGGGGGTAACTGCCTATAAAACTGAAAAAAAAACCACAAAAATGTGATTGATTTTTTTCGAAAAAAAAAATGTTTTTGTATATTAGTTTCTCACTCTCACAATGAATCATTAAATATATGCTACAAGTTGAAAATCATCTACACTGTCATTGGTTTAGGCTTTTCTTATTTATGAAAAATATTTTTTATGTTCAACTTTGACATATTCAGTATTTATTTCTCGGTAACAAAGGCCTATATAAAAAAAGATGTAGACATTTTTAATAGTTTTTTTTTTTTTTGAAAAATAATCAACTGTAAAAGAAAAACTCTTTTAATATCATGATCACTTTTCTCAAAACAAAAACATTCCAAATATATATTTTGAAAATTTTTCTTTTTTAGTTTCACGAGCAGAGTAAATAGTGTAAAGTCACCATGTATAATGTTAGTTGATGAATATCTGCACTATTGTTTTATTTCGAAAAAAAAAGGCAGAATAAAAAAAAACAATCAGCGAATCAACCACCTGTATTGTTGCGTATATTTACAAAATTATATACATTGGCACTGTCTTTGTAAGTTTGATTTATAAAAGTCTTTCTTTTCCGGCACCGTGTCATTATCCTTTCGTAGTGACTCGACTTTGTATCCAAATGGTAAAATATACAAAATTGCGAAGAATAAATGAACCAATGATTTGCCTTCGATGAGTAAAATTATATCGTAGTATGTTAAAATACTAATTTTCTATATGCATAAGCATTCTACAAACTGCCATTTATCATAGAAGTTTTCTACGATATTTATTAGAATATTTTCCTTCCTTAGGATATTTTCGTCGTTTATGAAAATTGATAAAATGATTTGAAACAAAACTCCGCCTCTTATCAATTAGTATTGATCGTCTATGATTAGTACAATTCTAATTGTATCTATTCATCTACCTAATTTTGTTAGGAGGTCGGTATTTGGTGGACTCGTGCCGCGGAAATGTAGGATAATGCTATTAATTATCGTCCGATGAGGTGGAGTTGAGAACAGTGGTGCTGTGTTATAACTCACGTTGCGGGGATATTGTTTCACGAGCATCGTTGGCCTAGATAGCCGCACGTCGTGTGCGCGCGCCATTACTTGCCGAGTTCGTGACTTCTGGCGTCCGGCCGACTCGATGGAGGAATGGAGGAGCCTCCACCGCTAACAGTTCGCATCGTCTCGCTGGCCAAATGTCCGAACGCCCAGTTCGATTAACGGCCACCGTATGCGCGGTGACCACGCTGCTCAAAAACGTA
This sequence comes from Micropterix facetella, assembly GCA_027564375.1. NCBI lineage: Eukaryota > Metazoa > Arthropoda > Insecta > Lepidoptera > Micropterigidae > Micropterix > Micropterix facetella. The sequence goes on from JAOPUG010000152.1 coordinate 10,424,656, forward strand.
GGAAATGTCGATTTGTCTCAAGAACCTTCAATCATCGTAATGGCATTATGACATCACAATTAAACCGTGTAGATTGAGATTGTCAATGCTGTCAGTGAACACGCCATCTTAGGATATTATAACAATTTGTCTATCAGACCCCTCATTAACCGAGCATGATCAACTTCCATCCACCAAAAGTCCTCTGCCCCTGCTTGGTCGAAGAAAGCTGTTGCAGCAGTTTCCTTGGACCAAAAAGACTTCCATAGTGTTGTGTCCAATACAAAAATCTATCTATGTACATGTTTGTATACTCATAGTACAAGAGATTAAGGCCACCCTAAGAAAACACATCTTTTTTAAACCGTTTTCTCCTGCTACCATGGTCACAGTATTTTGACTCGAAAGGGGGTTTTCTTTTATAAGTTCTTTTAGTAAAATAAACTATCCACGTATGTCTCAAAAGAGACAAAAAAATGTGCATTTCATTGTGATTTTGCGATAAGATCGACTTTTTTTCTGAAATTACTTGTTCATCTAACAAATAAACTACTTAATTTACACATGTCAAAACACCAAACAGCCTAAAACTCCTGCTTCCCGATAATAATAATATGAATTTGAATATGGAGGAAGTAGAGGACGTTAAAATAACAATTAGGCACATTTTAATAATCCCTTCACCTGTCGGCTAAACCATTGTTAATATAAATCATTTTTTTCTTACCTACGAATAATAGGCTCACTTGCCTGACGCCCCGCCTGTAGAAGCCGTTCGAAACAGGTTTTAGCATCGGGGTAGGCAGGCTCCCTTAACATAGGTGGTCAAAACTCTTTATAATATATTGGCCATTGAGTGATATAAAGTATGATAAATACACTTTATAACGAAATATAAATATTTAAGAATATATGAGATTAACAAAACTCTTTGTCAAGTAATTTGCATTGAAATTGCATCATGCAAATTCTATTTAATTATCTTCTATATTTTACGAGCAAAACTTGGAGAAACAATGATAACAACAAACCAATATGGCCATCTCATTTTTAGGTTACGATTGTTAGAATGGCTTATCCCAGTGTAAATATCGAAATCATTAGATTGATAAAGCATATAAAGGAGTCAAAATCTGTAAAGGCATATAAAACAGTTAAATTAAAAAAATACATGCTTATACCATATACGAAACATTTATTAATGGTGAGAGATTGATGATATCATATGGCGAAATCAGTTTGTAAGCATACCTAACTAGGTCTACGTATATTGGGTTCTAGTGTCGGCCAGGTGACTTTTCTAATACTATATACTTACTTAGTTATTTTATAATAAATAAGAAAAAGTTGTTAATATCAGTCAATAATAGTAAGAACTATAATTTAGTTCGTAAAAAAATAGTTATTTAATTGTATTTAACTTAGTGTATTGTTGTAATTCAGCGAAAAGAAATAACAAAAGTCAAATAAAATCAGAAAAAGTAAATAATCAAATTGGTATTCAATTCAAAAAGGGTTTCAATTAATTTAAAGCGTTCTTCGCCTTATTGTAATTAACATTAAAAGGTTGCGTTTGTTGACAATTGTTTTGAATGGGTTAGAATATAATCCCAGATAATCATTTTTAAAGTTTTCACTGGGTTTCAGTATGTATTTCCACAGTATTTAGGAATTTACCAAAATGAGATTTTACTCAGAATGTACTTTAGACCTTTATCTACCTATCCGTATATAATTTAAAGTTATATATTTAGTTCGTATTATTTCAGCAATTGTATGATATTTTTGGGTTATATGACATTATACATTTATAACAAGATCATCACAAAACTTCGTGTGATTGGCAGTGAATATGTTAACGTACATAGTAGCTCATCGTGGGAGGCTACAGCACATCAATTAAGCTACCATATATACTACTACAAAGCTGCTCTTAAAACGTAGAACTAAGGATGAACTTACGATCGACAAAGCTCTATATAGATCAGCTTCCTTCTACATAGAAATCGATGAACGTCTTCAATCGAGAATAATTAATTATAAAACTTACATAGCATAACACTAATTCAGTTTCTGTAAGGCACAATACACCATGCGTTTATTATTCGTACCGACTAATCGAGTGGAACATATGCCGCAAACGGCGCGGTTGTGCATTCTCTTATTCCTTTTAATGTGTTTCCTTTTTACCGGGAACTCGCCTGGCGTATGCCGTTTCCAACACCCGATAAAGGATATGTTATTATGAAGGGTGTATTTTCGTGTCCACTTTTTGTCGATCTGTTGACATCACTTCCTTTCGAGGCGAACAGTGGCAGCAGAGGCGCAACAATCGAATATATTTTTTGTATGCTGGATCCATTATTTAGCGCTTATCACTTCAGAGTTGTGGGGGGACAATTGGCGTAGACGAGATTTCATGAGTCGAAAAAGAGAAAAGAAATTCAACACTGGCGCGTGAACAAGTTGCCATCATTCCCAAACAAGCTACAAGTTTTCAGGGCTGTTTGCCTTATTATTCTGCTGTTGTATGGAATCGGTTGGGAATGGCATTGCGATGGAGACACTAGTATATGGGGATATTCAAGGACCATTAGAAGAATATACTATTAAAAGATGATTTTCAAAAGCAGATTTTTTTCAAAGATTATTACTTGCTAATTTGATTGTTATTGTTGTTTTTATTTTTTATATTTATTAATATTTTGATTATATGATATATTTATTAATATTAATGATTGATTATTTTTGTTTCTTTAATTGATATATATGATTTTGATTCGTTATTTTAAATTCACTAAATGGCGATACCGTTAATTTATGTGTGTCCTGAAAACAATGTTAACAAATATCCTGAGGATACCCCCCTAATTTGCAGCCTTTGAAGATTTATTATATCTTCTTCGTCTATTTTCAGTTTCAATTTATAATTTTGTGTTTTTTGACATTTTGCCTAATTTTGATATTAAGAACTGCAATTAAATAATGTTATCATTATTATTATTGCTTTATTATTTTTATTACAATCTAAAAATATTTAAATAGAAATAGATTGAACGTTTTCAGTTTATTGAATTCTAAATATGTGATTTAAAATATGGCCAAATCTTGTTGTGAATCTTTCCAAATGGAGAAACTGTAGAAATGGTAGAAACTGTGATTAGACAGTAATAATAATGAAAATACTTGTCATTATGGGTAATTACATAATACGTATTTCAAGCAATAAAGTTTAGAAGCAAAGGTTCTTTCGTTATAGTCTTAGAATAATCTGCCTTGATTTCAGTTTCTTAAGGGGCCGCTGTTGGCTAAATAAAGCGTAATGATACGCCAAGGGAATGATGCCAGCGGGCCCCAATACACCTCAAGACTATTTTTGCTTCCGTGGAGATACAATTATCACGGCAAGCGAATCACTAGCCGGACTCAATACGTCGAAAGACTATTATTGTCTGCGCGGAGTTACCATTCTTCTGAAATCGCGCAAGACAAATAATATCCTTTTTGTTTTTTTTTTTAAGATTATAATGGAAAAATAAAAAGAATGCCAAATATTGAACCATCACAATTTAATCATTTACTTGGTAAGTATTACCAATATAGTTTCAAGTTTTTTGCCCCTACAGAAATATGCAAATTATAAAAAGGCGATGACTTCAGCTTTTATTTATTTTTATTCAGAAAAAATCAAAATATTGTAATTTTTAATCGTAGTACTAAAAATTTAGAAATTTGCTACAAGACTCATATTTTTATTTTTGTTTAAATGCACGCGTGTCACCTAAATTTGATCGCAAAAGTCAGTTTTTAATTGCTTGAGACAGGTAGTTACCTTAACAGGAAATCAGGCACAGTATTAAAATAAGAGGACGATTTATTCACTATGTACTTTTAAACCGTTTCTATACACCATACGATCCGCACCTGCTGTTTATAGAATGCGACTCGCAACCGTTGAGTTATTGTGTTATTTGTAACGTAAATGCCTTCAGTTGAGCAAAATGCCGCGGAGAAAGCCGGTAAGGTTTTGTCTGTGTAAAGTAAATATTATCATTAATGGTTCTTCGCGCGGAAGGGGACGAGCAATGCTTGAAGGTCATTACCGACAAGAAAAAAATGCCGCAAATCATACAGACGAGACAGCAGCTGTTAATGAAATTCTTTATTTGGTAAATTGTGTTATTAGGTATAAGCAATTTAGACGTTTGTGCCACGAAGGGAAGTATTTATTTATTGACTAACGAGTGATGGTGTACTATTATTACTGCTCAAGCTGAATCTTTTTTTACTCTAGTACGAATGTTGCTACAAAGATGTTTGCATACCTATGGTTTGGAAATGAAGTGGGCAACACTATATTAAATGTATGAGGACATGACGAATCTGGCAACGATATCGGAAATGGCTGAACTGAGTTCATAAGATATAGATCAATTCCCTGATTCCAAATATATAACTCATCGCGACAAAAAAACGATATTCAAATATTCGTTGCATTATGTAGCAACGCACATATACAAAATTTTATAAAATTGGCACCATAGTCGCAAATATACCATTATAGCAACACCGCTTGCGATCGATGTAGGACGGGGACTCGGGTGATCGGATCACTGAATATTTATTAGTAACCGAGGGTGAAAGAAAGGGTTGGAGGCCGGGGGGCGGCAATCTTAACCTGTATGACGATATGGTTGAAAAATTGGTATGGTAGTGTTTTAAAAAATTATAGTATTATTGATATTTTTCGGAATGGAACAAGTGTTGTTACATCACGCAACAAAATATTGGTTCATTTTTTGTAACTTAAGTACAACTAAGTACCTACCCGCCAAATTGAGTGAGACTCAAACACCCTTTTTGTTCATCCCTGTTTAACTTACTATAATAATAATAATATTGTTTATTAAAAAAATAATAACTATCATTTCACTGCCCTGTACCTAATTGCAAATAGGCTTTTCTGAAAATGACTACAAATTAATGCAACATCTTAAATATAATATCGATACTGGGAGAGGATTTGTATATATTCTGTATTCTAGTAAGATTAGTAAGACGTAAATTTTTTTTGAATGTTATTCCCGCGAGAAGGCCGTGGGCAAAAAGTAAATATTTAGGAAAATGAAATACAATTTGAAAAAAAATATTTATTTGTAGTTTTCTGAACTATACCTATGTGATTATTTAAGGACGGTTCTTTATTCGTAATTTATAACTTAATATAGGTGTTTTTAGAGGTGTAAAATTTAGACTCTTACAACTATAAATAGAAATAACACATAAAAATAATGTAAATAGCTATGGGGTTGGCTTTATTTAAAAAATAATATTATGCTAATAGTGTTTCAACATGATTTAGGGCATATAGGCACCATGGCTGGCTCGAATGTAGCGCAATCGGGAAGTCCAATTTTCGATCACTTTATCGAGCAACTGGTGCCGTATATCGGCAATAACGCAGCGTATGTTGACTTCCAAGTGATCTAACGTCAGTGGTTTACCATCTTAGACTAGTAACTTCACATATCCCCAAAGAAAGTAATCCATGGGTGTGAGATCACACGATTGTGGACGCCAGTTAGCCAGGTGTTTTAAACTTTTACTGCTTAAAATGAAATTAGCGGTAAAAATAGCAAAAACAAAAGTTGTTGGCCATGATGAGACGCGTAATATGAGGAAAGTGTCGGCTGGGTTCAATAATTAATCTGTTTTACATAAATAACTACAAAGCTGAGTATAATCATAACGGCCGAAGTTTGACAAACCTTTGGGTTTTCTCCCTGAAAGTCATATTATTTATTCGTGTACATTGCATATTGTGAAAGTAACCAGTCGCCAATCCTGTTTGAATTACAAAAGAGAAATATGTTATAAAGCTTCAATTATTTTCTTTGCACTGAGAAAAATATAACGCTGTAATACATGGATATACGAATGTTTCAAAAGGAATTACGTATGGTTTTCGGACTGGTAGGTACGTATGAGTTTACATGGAGTCAAATGGTGTAGTTACTTTGTCACTGTAAATATGTAGCAACATTCTATTGTTACCAACAAAATGTACTGTCATTTCATTACGTTACGACCTCAGGATCTCGGTCCTATCATGACAGCATGTAGTAGTATATTTACGGTTATAGTCGGACACATGAGTCAAATTGAATCTACAATTATCGTTATTTTCGTAATTACCATAAGGAACATGTTGATATATATATAATAAAGTAATGGACTTTCAACAAAATTACTTGTAATTTAAGAAAATTACGATTGGAACATCATTATTCTGTATAAAACCGTAATAATAAAATGGTAATGTAAGGGCAAGTCCGATATAAATTTTCCAGTATGCACGTCTAAAATCGTAAGCATACCGCTAAGAAAAATTAATCTTTCTCTTTTTAAATAACCTGTCTCCACCAGTAAACCCTACATCAATCGAAGCGGAAATACGAAAAATGAAGTATGAAAAAAGTGAAAGTTTACTGGGTTGTTGCTAATCTCAACTTATTAGTCTGGAAGCCATTAGCTGTATAAGCCTTGTTCACATGAATTAAATAATCTGCCTCTGGTTTTAGGTGACCCTTGATTTTCCATTGTATAACCTACCATTGCAGTATTCTGTTTATATCATTCTATATTTAGCAGTAGGCTGGATTGTAAAGGGACAGGGCACGCGAAATCAAATTCATTAGAATAACCGCCTCTTTCAACTACCTTGGATGCAAAATGGAGTCATTTTGACTATAGGATTTCTATATTAAACCATTCTTTTTATCAAGTAGAGCCCCTTCCGATGTCCATTTGATACATTATTTGATGATTTTCAAGTACTTGACCTAAGTCAGCTTTACATACGAACAATATTATTATTTATACTACCATGAAAATAACTTCCTCACCGAGTATACGGCTACGTACTAATCTGATACCAGATATCGTCACATTCAACCGTAGAAAGCAAATAATACGATATTGGAATGGAGAATTATACATTTCAATTATCGATAGGCGTTTGTTTTAGAGGTTTGGCTTTTAAATTGGCAACACTTTTTCCAGCGACATTTTGCCAATTTGATAGTTGACATCTAATTTGTGTTCAGTTCTGTTTGCCATTTTACCATGAATATAAAGGATTTTTTTTATATACGAATATAAAGGAGGTATAGAACTTCAAGTTGGCAACACTTTGTTAACTGGCGGCCATTTTGTCAGCTGTCAAGTGATTTATGTTTAATTTGATTTGTCATTTCAACATGAATAGACTGACGCCTGAACAACGCTTCCAAATTGTGCAAATTTATTTTGAAAATCATGGT
>JAOPUG010000152.1:10512569-10524465 GCA_027564375.1 Micropterix facetella
AAAATCGAAAGGACACAACTAGTGATTACCGCCTATTGTTATGTCTATGTACCGTAAAGTCTTTCACAGGCGTACCTACTCTTTCTAGAAAGATCAATTGGGGTCTTCATAATTTCCGGTCATGTCACTTTCACAGCGGTTTAATTCTTTTATCTACTTTATTAGTAATATAGTTTTTTGTATAATGCATTATTGTTTAGTTTTTGTGTTAAATATTAAAATGTACATTTAATTTTATATTATTAGTTTTACATTTCAAACCCGGTTAGAAAAATGACACAGATCGTTAAAACTACCCATGTAGTGGATTTGGCCTCTGCCTCTATTCACCATGTTGGTACAAATATAATAAAATGTTCATTGATATGTGTATTTATAAATTAAATCAAATTGCATATGAGTTTATACAATACGTAGAAAAGTTTTTGGTTAAAGTTTATAAATAATATGCGACTCTAATAGGTAGTAAACCCATTTTATTTTTAACGATGTTACGCCCTTTTTCATAACCAGGTAAGAAAATAGTTTGCACAATCGGCCACTGGCAAAGTTACGGCAATCGAAAGAGTATTGAATTCACAAAAAAACACATATCTTATTATTCTAAAATACTTATCTCCACGTTTTGTATCAGAGCCCTCGAAAATAAAAAAAATATTATTGCCTGGGTGTCTGTCTGTATGTCTAGCTGTCTGACAGTCTGGCTGACTGTATCAATATCAGTATAATTTTATTAATATGGAATATACAATAAAAGCAAGTCATAATCATCACTTAAAGCTAGCTATCGTACATTAGAATTAGTCAGTTGTTGAAAATTTATTTAAATAAAATTATTGAAATAAAATATTAATTTGATTTTTAAAAAGAACAACATTAAAAATCATAAAATCAGAATTTCTAATATAATGTATCTACCTGCAACAAGATAAAATAACGTTGATTTTATCACCATTAGGTAGTTGAATAAAGTCTGCTTTATACGGTACATAAATTGAAAAAAAAAACAGAACTATTTCCATACACATGGCTATAAATATAAAATAAACAAATTATTAAAAAAAATGGTAGTCAACTTATATTACACACAAAACAATAAAAGTGTCAAAACAAATAGAAAAAATCGAGGTACAGAGATGGTCAGGTATGTTATGTACAATACTACAACTGCTAGTATAACTACATATTTTACGTTACTGTAACATTAATATAATATTTTTGCTAGGTAGAAAAATGACGTAGCCGAAAGTTACATATTAATGTTAATCGCATTTGAATTAATTGGCATGCTCAAAAAAATCCTTTAACCTAATGAAAGCATGGCGTGAATTGCAGCTTTTGTTTAAGGAACCTTTCAAACATCTTTGTTTCCATTTGCCTTATGGAGAATGGTGGCTGGTTAAAGAGCTTGATGCAAAAAATATCCAAAGGACTTTTGAGTTGCGTTAGGCGCGTTTTAGGCAGGACAACATCATCACGTCTGCGTGTATTGTGAAAGTGCATATTCCCGCTTTCCGCTTGGTCTTTCATGTTAGATTTAGCATATAGTAGACAGTATAAAATATATTCGGCAGAAAAGTCAGTATTCTGCATTTTATAAAGTATGGTTCACAGTGTGTATCACGGGGGTACTTCGGCAAGTACTCTCAGTGCACATTTCTGCAAAATCAAAACCCGAGAACGACTGTATTATTCCCCTGTTTCAGTATACCATACGTCATTTTGAAATGAAAACAGGCACGATACGCAGTTATTGCCGCGATTTCACCAGATAAGAATTTAACCTTTTTTATCGTATATATTGCCGAAGAAAGCGCACTACATAGTATATTAATGTGTATGTTCCAACTGAGATGACAATCGATCGTGATAGGAGTTTGTATATTTGCTTAACTCTAGAATATTATTACTGACAGTTATATTAAATGCAACAGTGGACGCATTGTATTTTGAGGAGAAGTGTATTGTTTTTTTTGCATTTGGTAAGAGATTATTCTCTGCGAACCATGAGCTGGCCATGTTTAAGTCATGATTCGCGTTTATCATTAGGTCGTTAAGATTTCCATCGTGGAATTGAAAACTTTTATTAACTACATAGAGTAAGGTTTTGGTGTAGGTGGGCAAGCATATGCCTATATCATTAATAAAAAAATAGGAATAATAATCGACCAAGAATTGATCCCTGGGGAACTTCGCAGGATATTATTCGACGTGTGGATTTAAATCCATATATTTCGACTGCCTATTATGTAGGATTTTAATATATCATTGGTTTTGCCCCGAATTCCATATTTTATATATTGAGCAGTATTTCGTGATCAACCGAATAAAATGTATGTTACTCTGGTATATTACCTACACATACTAGGACAAAATAGAAGAATGCAAGTACACTTTGGATGATAATATTATATCAAAACCTGAACATAATAAATAGAAAAAATGGTAAAATATCTACCTCCTCATGAGTCACGCCATTGTGTATCATTTTACAGCATGGCTCAAAATGTCGTGAGAATTGCGGAGGATATTTCGCACAGTCATGCATTGTTCGTCAACGATTCGGTAGCTAAAAGTAGTAATTTACTACTGAGGTGAATTCAAATCAAGTAAATTAGCAGAACGAATGCGTCATCAAACAGTCCTTCCGGTATCGCACGAATATCTGGAAGTTGATTGAACGTGATGCGCTCAAGGTCGATCTGCTAGACAGTTATACAAGGTACCAAGTCATGCTATGTTTGAGTAAGTTTTCAAATTAAATTATATACTCGCTGCGCTGCCGCTGCAGGTTTTGGTAACTTCTGTAAATCGGTTTTGGTAATTTCTCACGAAAACTGTTCATTCCCTCCGGGGACGTCCCTTGGCCACCGTGGTATCCAGAGTTAACTCCTATGCATTATTTTTATGAAAGTACCTCAAAAGTGAAGTTTAATAACTCACGGACAGTCAAGGAACTGAAAGAAAATATCCGCCGTGAAATTCACGACATCCAGCTAAGCCTGCTGCAGCACGTGACACCAAACTTAGATGTCCGTTTGCAATAGTATGCGCGACTAAATGGACGATATTTGGATGATATAATAAAATAACGCATTCTGTTTATGTCAAATTCAGTAATAAACAATATGTTACACCCACAATATGCGAACCCGCCATCCCACCGCCGTTACAATCTGCGCAGTAACAGCAGCAGTTTGCCGCCTATACCCAGAACAATGGATGACGATTTACGGCACGTTAGTCTACCCTGGACAACAGCGGTTGCAACATTGCCAAAACGTCAGGTGTTACAAACTTCGTGAAGTAAATTCATTTTATCTTATTTGTAATATGCTACATAGTGTGTGTTTTATTCACTTTTGAAGATATAAATCTGCTGCCTGACATCCAGTATTTCGAAACATCCGCACTACTTTAAGGGATTCTGCTATCTTAAGTTTGCTGAATATATTTTTGTATTTAATGAATTTTATCTTATTTGATTTATTTTCATCTTATCATCAGGCAGAGAAGATTCCAATAAATTGAGAAATAATGGGATGTCTCAACAATGCCTGCACTTCGGTCTAGCTTCTCGTAACAAACCTAGTTTCTACGTACGATATCCATAAAAAATAATCACTGTCGATTAGGTAAGGACTTGAGTCTTGCCCACTTAAATCTGGTTAGCGGAAAATAATTCCGCGAGCATCGGCCCCATTGCGGCAATAAGCTCTCCACCGAAGCACGCGGACTAATTAAGGTAAAATTGATCCGGCCCTCGGCAAGGTCACTAAAGCTTATAAATTGCAGCGGCCGGGCATGCAGGGACGTGAATTCGACCCATGCGCGATATGCCGGCCATAGCATCTAACTCGGCAGCGGGTTGAGACTCTGGTAAAGAAATTCCTGGAGCGGAATATGCTACGGGCTCGTTATGGCGATGCGGCTTACTTTGTGGAAACTGGAATGATGACCAAGACTAAGACCGATTTGTTTCATTCTCTTTGTCAGCAACGGATGGCTTTCAGTGAGTGAGATTCTTAGTCAAACTAGGAGATAGGCAATCTTCTTTTCAGTTACCGCTTAGATTCTTAATTTCCTCAATGATTGATTGGTGTTGTAAAAAACGCTATTTCCGTTCGTCAAGAAAACAACTATAATATAAAAAATATACTACTAAAATTGCTGGTTTACAACTATGAAACTCATTTAATTTAATTTATACAATGATTTAATTGTTATAAATTTACTAAATATTTACTATATATCTTCGCTCTTCTCGTGTATGGATATTAGAGAAAGTAAGATACGATTATTGTTTTCAGAATATACCTCTTAATATTTTCAACCCCTTCTTGCGTATCGGATTTAAGAAGGACAACTACTTCGCCCAAATATAGAATTCCCTTATGCACACATCCCTAATATAAACAACCGATAAAAACGTCGTTGGAATGCTGGAAGGCAAAATTTTTTGAAGGACATTGGCAATATTGGGCATCGATGTTATTTTCTGTCATGTACACAAATAACAACTATTACAAAAAATCTTAGAATAAATCCATTAAAAATATATTTCTCTGATGCTGTTTTGGATTATATCATGCAATCAGATGAATACCATAGCATAGTTCCTTTGATACCATTCTTCTCACGATTTCATGATTTGTTTTGAGGTATTTGTTTCGAATAATAGATTATATAAACAGCTTATATCTAATTATTCTCGTTTTAATGAAATTCAATTATAGTTCTAATGACGACAGATGGCAGTGTTATTTATAAAATTATTTGTTTATTTATTTTTAATTAAAGGTACAGATAAAGGATAACTATCCATGCTTCGACACATCCATGTTATTGGAAATTTTCAAGAAAAAATATTTTGTTTATGAGTTATAATATAGGATTTTGAGGGGATTGGTCTTGTTAGCAGATCGTTAGAAATAAAGAGTGCTAAGATAGTCCTCTTAAGATTATCGCAGGCCTACCTCAACTAGAATTATTGATTAAACAGGATACTGCAAGGTCGGCCGTAATTAAGATGTATGGACAATATACCTATTTCACAAATGACCTCAGACATGATGATACCCGATTCATGGAAACGCTCAGCATCCGAAGGGCAAAAAAGCCTACAATTTTCCTAATACTCCTACTACGCTGCGGAAGGAAAACCCAGATGTCTCCAAGATAAACGAAGGGACAGATGCGGGGTCTTACCTTACGAGATATGTCTTAAGAATGGCCAAACTACTGTGATTGAAAAGCACAACCTTTAAAGCGGAAACTGACATTATTGGAATCATAATGGTTACTTGAAAAAGTCAAGCATATCGACAAGGTAACCAAGGTAAGAACATTGATATATACTCACATGGCGTATCAGTGTTGCAGGGATAAAACATCTAAACCTATCCTTAAAACTGGTCGAGGAATGCCACAAAGTAAAATACTAAAATTGAGTTAACATCCCATAATGAACATAGGCAAGTGGATACAGTGGAATTCAGGAAAAAGACGATGCAGGCAGACTAGCCAGAAAAGAATCGGAGGGAATTGCGATCGAATCATGCTATGCTGCCAATAACAAGTTATACTGCCAATGACAAGCTATGCTGCCAATGACAGAGCGATACACGAGAGTAGCTTTGCGTGAAAACACAAGAGGATGGATGAAAGACAGATGGAGAGCTGCAAAACGCATGCAGAGAAAGAGACTTATTGTACGATCCAACCTCCGACTGAAAAGGTGTTGCTTTGGCCACTCTAGGACAAACTTGCGGATAGTAGTGGGTATCTTACTGGGCATCGTAGGTTCAACAGATACCTACACATTCTGGACACCGTGGATGAGAGGAGGCAGCGGAGCATGTGATATCTGTTTGCTTAGTATTATTCACAAGATGAGAGAGGATCACTGACTTTAAAATTACTCGGTAGACATGATGGAAATATACGAGACCCAACCCTCGTCGATTCTACCAATAGCATTTGGTGAGCTGTTTGCAGACAAGGAAGTATACATGGGTTCTAGTACAAAGGCAAAAAGAGAGCTAAATGCAGGTGTAAGACTACCGACAACCGACCTTAAAACTGGTCCTTTTGAGCCATATTCTGCCATCATAGCAAATTAACCCCTCAACATTTATTTCAAAATTGATTTGTACGTTCTACGTCCACTCTTCCCTTGGAGACAAATGCATTTATTTAATTTCCCCTCAGTCTTCCCAATGTTTGGCAGATTTTTTGACATTTTCGGCTGCCCAGCCTCAGAGGGCGGCGCGGGCGCGCTCAAAAGCGGTTGCGTTCGCATTCCCCGCGATTCAAAATTAATTGGCGATCGTCGGTAGCGTTGTGTAGGCAGTTATCGCTTCCAGATCCATCGTGATAAGGGGCAAATTCCTTTGGCGGCCCGCCCCGTCGCAAACGTACGCGATCGATCGCTGCACCAGAAAGGCGCGAAAACCGATCGATACATCATTCGCCGATTACAACTCATCGCGTGCGACCTTCAGATATCAGCGTCATGTTGCGCCGCGGCGACATTTTTCGCACTCGGGCGCCATGAAGATTTCAGCGAGATAACATTAGTGTCATGTTTTTTTGACGTCCATATACGTCATTGATAATCTTTCAAGGAATCGGGTTCGTATAGTATAGTCATAGAATATAACGAAGACATCGGGAGAGTGTCAATAGAAAAGAAAAACACGTTAAACGCTATAAATTTGGTAAATGGCGTCATAAAAAGCTATCGTTCGATAAGGAGGAAAAACAACTCACTATGTAATTGAATGTCTACTGCGCTTTCAAAAATTAATACACTATTCAAAACTTGACTTTCTATCACTCTATTAATATCGTTCTTACTTGATGGACGAAATCCATTTTAAAGTGTTTGTTTGTAGCCGGAAAAACAGGGTCATTTGGAAGTATGTTCCAAGGTTTTCATTTAAAAAATATATTTTTAGATGCCCTTTAAATGCATTTATTTCAATACTCCAAATATCTAGATTTCTCAAGAGATTTAAGCTCAGGTAATATTGATTGTACAGCGCTCTATTTTGCATGACTAATACATTGTCCAAAATGAAATAATATATAAAATACTGTTTTTGTTTAAAAGGGATATAATGTGACTTTTAAAGGAAATGTAGAAAGTATTCAGAAAAACAATTTACCTAGTCAGCTTGGTCAATGGAGAATGGGAAAATAGTCAGGAGATAAAATGTCGTATAGAACAAGCCAGCTCGTATTCACCAAAACGAAATAGATGTCATCCAGCAAGAAACTTAATAATCCTTGAATTGAGTTTGGTGTAGATGCTATGTTTTTCTGTTCTATATGGCATAGAATCATGGACCCTGACTGAACCGAATTGTAGAATGATTCAGCCATTCTAACACTATGTAAACAGAAAGATGGTTAAGATGTAGTGTATTGAAAAAGTTCACAACGAATTGGTATTTCACAAAACGGAGAAAGAATTAGAGCTTCCCACGATGATTATTGAGAGGTAGTAAATACTACCTTTTTCAACTTATTGCTGGACACGCAAAGGTTTAAGTCTGGAAGAATACGATTCTATCTCGTACGTAAACCCAGCGTTCATTTACAACACTGCACACAGCGTAGCAATTGGGCCGGGTGTTCGCATGGAGGGAAAAACGGCCAAGGTCGCTCGCACTCGTTACGCGCGCAGGAATGAAGACGTAACGCTCAGACATGTGATGCCTTTAAAAGGGCAAAAAGCTGCTGCCCGGCGAAAATCGCCAACGGAGGCGAGGCGGCTCGGATTCTCTCTCACCGCGGAATGCTAGGCGGCCGGCTTCCACCGTCACAAAGCATACCCACGTCCCGCTAGGATGCTTACTCTATTGTTTCCGAGAGGGATTCGCGCGCCGACCCTGGCGACAACAATAAAACGAGCCCTTTACCGCTTCCCGCCTTCGCGAGAATCCTTAAAAAAATTGAGATTCCGAGCATTTTAAGGCGTTTCCGTTGAATCAATCCATATCGTCCAGTTCGTGAGATTTTAGCAATCTAGTACCCAAGATAGGCTGGTTATAGGACCTATAGGATGGGCCAAATTGGGACCATTTTCCTATACTATATAACAAGCAGGATGAGTGATTAGACCCATATGAGTGATTAGGTGAGGGATAAAATGAAATGTGGATGATCACAATACAAAGTCATCTAAAATCATTAGTATTTTCTTAGTTAAGCAAATTAGTTTGTTGTCAGTTTCTTACTAAAATAATAACGAGCCTGAGTAGATGAAAGAGATAAATTTATTCTGTGTCATACGATGCTGCAGCTCGTTTAGGTTTACAGATTTCCACTTTCGCAGCGTCTAAGTTTGGAGTATCTAAGTTTGAGCCATCATAATTTTCAGTATTGAAGTTGTATCGAATTGCGATATTCAAAATTAAATACAAGCTGAAAATAAATACAACCTGGAAATAACCTCAGTTTTTCCAGGTTATGATGAATGCTCGTTATGTTGTCATGTTGTAATTTCAAATCTATATACTGCGAAGCTAGATTCTAATTTAGCTGCTGCAAATCAGAATTAATCTAAAAACAAAGATAATTGAAAATACAGAATCGATAACTATGACCCATAGCTTTGTATTGGTATTATAGAGAATATGCAATGCACATTATGCAAAATATCAATACCGAGATGTAATGGCGAAAAGAACAGACCACAACTGTTCATAAACATATGGAGCGAATGATCAACTAAGTCAAAGGCCTCCGAGAAGTCCATCGACCTTCACTACTTTATATGGCATGTATGGACGCGCGTCCAATTAATTATTATCTAATTCTCTTTCTTCTACAGCTACAATACGCGTGAACGTGAACTTCGCTTTACACTTATCCCCAATTGAATGGAGAGGCGTAATTGTGTTTTCGTTCATTGAATTGAACCAACTTGAACACGCGTCAAACACAAAGCAATCTGTGGGTGATAAAGAAAAATGTGTTTCGTGACTTATTGATTCTCTTGGCCATTACTGATATATCACGACCATACATAATCGAATTCTGTCTCATTCATGCGTAACGCAATGCAGTAAGTGGGCAAGGTAATACTCGTATTATAGGTACATTGATAGTACATGTAGTATATAGAAAATGGATATGCATAATAACATTAACCAACCCCCCAAAGAAACTGGGTGCAAATGAGTAATGGTAGAGTCTGTATGGAGTGGTCTCATGGACTCTGCCTTGAACTTTTCTCCAATTCATGATTACTAGGATAGGTTAGGATGGATAAATGGCGGCACTATAACTCGTAATGGCCTTGATAATGAGAATAAACCATTTTTGTAATGAATGACTCTGGTATAGTTTAGACGTACCGTCTATATTAGCACTATATTGAAGCTATTTTTGTTTCTTCAATCTAAGGGAAGAAATGTTTGGCAATATCGTTTAAAATTACTTGAGTGCAAATGAAACGAGCCCCTCTTTATGTTAATCAATGAGGCGATTTTCTGAGCGTCTTGTTGCTCTCAACATTTCTAAATTTACTCGTACCTTCTAATATAGAATCCATCGTTTGTCTGTACAGGTTGTTCCTCATTCTGACGAAAAAAAGTTCTTCGGGTCTTTCCGGAAGGTAGTAGACGACGAGTTCCGTGTTTGCCGCGATGGTTTTCACAGCTTCGTATATAGGTTCGCCTTTGACTTTCGTGCAGACTAGGTTTACTTGGGGACCGTACTGGTCCGACACCCTCAGGAAGCGGACCCAATTGCAGTGCCTTACGTGGACTCCGGCAGTGGTGCTGATTTCGTCGAACAACCCGAATCTATGCCGAATCTGCAACAAGGATAAATGTGGAAATTAGTGAATCTTCAATTTCTGAGGGCATCGTGTGGTTTATTTAAATAATCTATGAGCTTTATTTAAATATAATATGTACGAGTGGTTGTACAATGTCCCGTATTACGTTCGTTTTAGTGCTAAAATTGACATCTAAAATATAACTAAAATAGAGCATAATATTGGACTGATGTTTTGGTATTCCCTTTCATGGGTCCTAAGTGAACGTTCCTTATGCAGAGCTTATCAGGTCCTTAAATAAAGTTAGTCACCGTTTGGGTACGTTTTCGTATTACATTTCATCATTCCTATAGCGGATTGGGCTAAAATGGAGCTTGTTCGGGGATAATTTATGTATAGTCGAAAATGGTGAAGTCCAAACTGAAAAGTGTATAATTCAAAGGTTTATGTATTTTTTTTTATTTTGTGATATTTGTCTGTATCTTAAGGCAACTTATTATAATCGATATTAATAGATATTCGAATACTTAGTCTTCAGTAAAATAAAAAATAAAATGATTACTTTCTATTCATATAGTATTGGTTCCCGTATTCTTTTTATTTTTTGCATATTAATCGAGTTTGTCGGGATCTAAAACTGCTCTGGCATAGAAATGACAATGACACAGGTGGAATTACAAAACATTTAACGATATTTAGAAATTAGTGTCTACAGACCATTTCTTAATACCTTTTTAATGCGGTTAGTTGAAATTTACAATAAAATAAAGAAACAAATAAAGTCATTCCAGGGGAATATAGCGAAACAGGTGGCGCCAAGGCGCTGTCAAATTTAGAACTGATTGGAACGTCTAAAGACAAAACCACAAACGTTAGGAATTAAAACAAATTCTTAAATTTAAGAAACAGAATACCAAAAGGGTAAGAATGGCTTTTAATTTCTTATATTTTAGGACCAACTAAGATGTAGCCTGCGGGAAATGGAATACTGGTCAATCTATTAATGGAATACTGGTCAATGAGCTATTATAATTTGATCACCGTACCCAACCCTGATATTCGTATACAAGATATTTTAAGACGAAATTATGTGGAATTGTGCATCAAAATCGTCATCAAATTGATGAAACCTAACCAAAAAATTCACTCACTTAGGAAGTCATGGTGTTCTAAGTCATCATAAGATAGTAAAATTGCGATCCCAACTCATAATTTTTTTTACATATTTCTTCGCCGTTTATACAGCTAAAATATTGAACCAGCTTCCGTTTAATATCAGTAACTCACCAACGCTTCCTACTTTTCAGGTGTCTCTGCAAAAGCATTTCATTTCCCTACATTCCTAGTTGTCCTATGTATTATCCCATCCTCTCCTATCCCCCGCACTTCGCGGACATTTCCCTAAATCTTAATAATTCTCATTAAAAATTGGCGTTTTGTTATGTGATAATTTTTTATCACATAACATATAAGTATCAAGTTTTTGTGTTTATTTTACTTAACTGGCACCTAAATTCTTTTACTTCCACGAAGGTTGGCTGTAAGAGATTGTAAGTTATGCAATAAGTCCGCCCGTTGTATATTTTATTTTAAAATGTGCAATAAAGAATTTCAATCTCTTTATCTATGAATTTCCTACTTCTTGAATTGAGGATTTTACAGAAAAACTTCCCTTGTAATATCTGTAATACTTCGACCAAGTAGTGTTGCCAGATACAAGCCTAAAAACATTTATTACAAACATGCTAAATCGGAATCTATACTTCTTAGACAACTGCACTCATATATACACCCAACTAGCAATGTCATGACAAAAGAAGATATTTTCACAAAAATGTTTTAAGAGACATATAGAAGTAAAGCTTGTGACCGCTGGCTGTACATATGTGATTCGTAACAATGTGTGACGAAAACTTTGCGACTTTACCACGGCTGGCTTTGCCACGGCTGGCTCGGACGTAGTCTAATCTGGAGGTTCAATTTTCGATCACTTTTTCCAACATTTGTGGCCGTATATCGGCAATAACGTGGCGAATGTTGTCCTCCAAGTGGTCAATCGTTTCGGGCTTATCGGCGTAGACTAGCGACTTCACATATCCCCACAGA